>JAPQNM010000036.1:3381868-3391868 GCA_029783475.1 Metacarcinus magister
CCACTTCCTCTGCATCTCTCGTGTCATGAAGCTGAGGGTGAAGCATCGTTTTAACCTCACGTCATTAGCTCCCCCAGGTGTGATTTTTTATCTGTACAGGTGAACAGCTTGTAGGTGATGCAAATGTATGTTATTTTTGCATCAAGGTGGTTAAATTATAGTGGTTTTTTATACTCCTTCAGTGTTGTTATGTACTTATTTGGCTTCAACCTCGTACTGGATGCTCTTAGATTTGTTCTGTAAATTATAGACTTTTTTTTATTCATACGTGATGTCTTTGTGTTTTGAATTATGTGTTTTAGGAATGAAAGTTTGATTCGTCTTAACTTTTTAACGATTGTACTCTAATGGGCAATGTGAGTTTAGCTTCGAATCGTGTGTGTGTGTGTGTGTGTGTGTGTGTCTAACTTATTAATCTATATCTACCAAACCATAACTATTCCTACTTAACAAAACACCCTAAAAAGCCATGCAGAACACCCTCATTGACTTAGACTTAAATATCAAACCAACACAACATTAACACACACCAAAGGGCACTGAGGCAGAACTACAAAGACCCAGAAAATAACCTATGATTAAAAAAAAAGAAAAAGGGAGCAGTGTACAGGTAATACTAGTTACCTGTACATACTAAGGCGTCGAGGCAAGGAACATTAGTATTCAGACGGAGTGTAACAACCTACTCAATACGATGTACAGGAGGAGTCTCTCAAAACCCTGCCATCATACCTAGTGAACATAAGACTTAGGAGTAATTGAGGAGTAGGAAGAGGCACCTGTACGCCCCTACCATCGTCCGCTCCGGCACGCTCCTCTCCGCTAGGCCTTCCTTCCTCTCTCCACTCGTCATTACCGGAGCAAATCTGTAATTCAAATGACCTTGTGAGAGAATTTGAAACCTATACCTGTTTTGCGGTCAGTGAGAGAGAGAGAGAGAGAGAGAGAGAGAGAGAGAGAGAGAGAGAGAGAGAGAGGGAGAGGGAGAGGGAGAGGGAGAGAGAGGAATGCCGATAGCCGTCACGTTAGAGAAAGTGCACACAGGTGATAAAAATGACTGCTCATCAGTGTTAAACACACACACACACACACACACACACACACACACACACACACACACACACACACACACACACACTTCCGCCTAGCTCCTCTCATTTTTTTTTCTCTCTCTCGTTCTCTCTCTCTCTCTCTCTCTCTCTCTCTCTCTCTCTCTCTCTCTCTCTCTCTCTCTCTCTCTCTCTCTCTCTCTCTCTCTCTCTCTCTCTCTCTCTCTGCAACACTTTCCACCTCGTTAACATTGTCGAAGGTTTACAGGAGCAAAGTGAAACAGGGAGGGTCGCGGCTGGCCCCTTGCGGCACCCTCTCGTCCCCGCAGTGCCCCGCCCCGCCTCGCCTCGCCTCGCCCAGCCCGCAGTACGACAGCTTCGCACGAAAACAAGGCGAGCGTGAAATGGCAGACCACCAGATAATTACCGTGAAAAAAGTGCGGAAGCCAGAAATTAAAACCTTTAAACATATTCAGACGAGACTCTTAAATCACAGCTCTGGAAGCCATCAGCGGTGGCGGTACAAGACGACGGCCGCCGGGATGCACTTAGCGATGCGGACACACTGTAATTAGAATTGTCCGTAATGGTGATTAATTACAGGTCGAGTACAAGGTCAGAGGTAGAAGCACTAGTAACTTTTTCCACCTTGCAAATGTTCAGTTGTTACTCGAGTGTTCACCTTTAGCGTTGAGGTGAAGGGGAGGGACTGTCTTCACCACCTTAGGCTGTGTCACGGTCTGCTGAGGGCGTCGGTGGAGGCGGTGAAGGAGCAGCACCAATGGGACCTCCTCTTGCGCCCTTCCCACGCCCTCAGCTGCCTTGCCTTGCCTTGCCTGCTGTCGCCACGCCCAGCCAGGACCTCTGTCTGCCAGCTGCCGGTCGCTCCTCACACGGAATTTTGCTGTGTCCTCATGTTCTGGTGATAAAATATTGTTGCTCATTGACACACCCTTGCATCACACACCCTCACACACCCTCACACACTTTCACGCCCACTTCCTGCCCATCACATCAACGCACTCTCCTCCTTTGACCTTGGCGGCGCGGCGCTATAAAGTCCAGCCTGACCTTGTGTTCGCTGCGGGTCATCAGTGCGAGAATTATACATAAAATGGTCAAGTCTTTCCCACCAACATTCCGAGTGTCAAGGCGAGAAATGACTCTGTCCCTCAACTCCACCGCAACACACACACACACACACACACACACACACACACACACACACACACACACACACACACACGTATACAGGTCATATGTAAAGAAGAGAAAGAGAAGAAGGAGGAGGAGGAGGAGGAGGGGGAAGAGAGGGATGGGTATAAGGAAGGGAGACTAAAAACTACCACCCTACCCTACCCTACCTTACCTTACCTTCCCCTTCCCCTCTACGTCTTTCCTTTACTTTCTCCCCCTACCCTCCCCCCTCCCCCCGTCCTGGAAGCTGTGTACCTGCGGCCAGATGGTTGCGATTGGAATAATAGTTACAAGTACGGAACATGACCCCGCCACTACTCTACCTTCTACGCACACCTCCCTCCTTCCCTCCATCCTTCCCTCTCTCCTTCTCTTCATCTCTCCTTCCCTTCTTTTTTCTCTCCGTCTTTCTCGCCCTCCTTCCCTCTCTCCCGCCTTCCTCCCTTTGTCCTCGAAAAGCGACATTTCCGCTCTGTTTTTGAGGTAAAATGATAATCCGAACAATTTAATCCAACACGACAATTTTGGAATCGACTTGTGTGTGTGTGTGTGTGTGTGTGTGTGTGTGTGTGTGTGTGTGTGTGTGTGTGTGTGTCCTTGATTTGACCTCCGTAGTGTGTGAGTGTTTGTCTGTGTGTGTGTGTGTGTGTGTGTGTGTGTGTGTGTGTGTGTGTGTGTGTGTGTGTGTGTGTGTAGGTAGTAGCCACAGCGGTGAGCACAAACACACACTATCTATAACCATCTGCCATACTGTCCTCATTTTCCCTCCTCCTCCTCCTCCTCCTCCTCCTCCTGACCAACAATCTTCCCTCCTCCTTTACCCTCCCCCCTCCTCTCTTTCCCTCCCCCCTCACTAATGGTCCTCACCTCACCTCACCTCATCTGCCTTTCACTCACACCTCACAAACTATGTATTCAACTTTATATTGTACTGTCTTTTTTTTCTATTTCTTATTTACTTTATTTTTCCGCCTGTCTTTTTATTTTTCTATTTGTTGATTGTCTGTATCATATATTTTTCTTTTTGTCTTTTTATCTTTTGATTTTGATATTTTGATATTTTTTGACTTGTTTTTCTCTATTTATTTTCTCATTTTTTTTCTAGTTTCATTCTTTCGTTATGAGTATATTTTTTATTTTGTATTCTTTTATTTTTATTTATATTTATATGTGTGTATGTATGTGAGTGTATATATGTATGTATGTGTGTATGTATATGTATTAGTATAATCCCTAAAACCTTCACATTAAGAACCTATCACTCTTTCCTTTCCTTCCTCACCAAACACTCTTAGAAAGCAGGTGATGTGATGCAAAGGTGAACAATTACCTTACATTACCTGCCGCTTCACCTCTAACACTAATGTATGAGTAATGTTCTAAGTCTACCTTTCTCCCCCGACTCATGGACATAACACAACACCATCCATAAGACTCAAATATCAACGGGAGTGTATATAACTTTCACCCTAATGTGTCTTGTCGTATGGTATTGTGTTCACCTGATTTGTTCGTTTGAGAGGTTTGAAGTAACCCTCAATTTGACTGTCTGGAGGTGATTGGCGAGGAGACTCACCTGCTTGTTTTGAGCTCACCTGTCGTTAGATGGGGAGTGTCTAGGGACTGTATGGACAGGTGTGTAGGGGGGTTACAGGCTCCCAAATTAGGAAACACGTAACGGCATTTTGAAATATCTATAAACTTGATATTTCTTCGTTTATATTAGAAGCGATGATTGCCAGTTTGTTATTCAATATTCTCACACATTCACTCTTTTATTCATGCATGAAAGTCAAGTTTTAGAATACATTAAGTTATTCCAATAGATTGCAACTCCCCCGTAGACGGAACAATAGTATATAATTTAAGATACTATAGATTAGAGACAACATTTGATTACATGTTTTCACTGGTGTCAGAATATATAGCACATTTTCTACCTATCAAGACAAAAAGTATAATAATAAACATGTATCAGCTTCCCTTGTCAATGTTTTTACGAAGAGATGAAAGTTAACGATACTGCCGATAGATTATGGAGGTGGAATGAGTGAGGCAGCATACTTTGTCACCACCTCAGATAACAGATAACAAGGTGTTCAATTAACGTGTACCTGGAATGTTATCAGTGGAATGGGAGTTGATAGCGATCACTCCAACATTCACTTAACACAGACGAGATAGGTGGAGTAAATGTAGTAATTCTTGTCATGTTGTTGTACTGTTTATATTTTTCCTGTTTGTCGAGGCTTTGTGAAGGACAAGCTTACATAGTTCAACGTGTTATTTTGTATTGTGTTATTGTTATCATTTTTATTACTATTATTATTATTGTTGTTGTTGTTATTGGGTGTTAATTGCAATACTCACATATATAATCAGACTTCGTATATAGAAATTACTTCGACTGATTCATCACAAATATATTCAATCATCATCATCATCATCATCATCATTTGGACCCGGGAAGCACCTCGTTGAATTAATACTAGAAAGCAGGTGTGATGAAGTGAACCCTGGCACACCTTAATTAATTGACGTTTGAATCACCTGAGCAATTAGTTAATTAGTACCGAGGGGCGTGTGCTTCCTGTCTCTAAAAGGTGAGTTCTTTGTATATTGTTTGTCACTAAAAGCTTGTGTGTTTGTCTTAGAATTTAATATGAATCATTTTAACAGTAGGACGGTATCAACTCTATTATTACTACTACTACTACTACTACTACTACTACTACTACTACTACTACTACTACTACTACTACTACTACTACTACTACTGGTGCTGTGGCCATTGAAGACGGAGAACGAGAGGGAGATAAAAAAGGAGATGATTAAACTCTCTCTCTTATACCGCCGTTAATAATTAAAGATAAAAAGATCGATTGCAGAGAAGAAAAAGGAGGCTTTACCTGGCTAATTAGAACGTCTGAGAAGAGGTACGGAGCTCCCAAGACTTCGAAAACACACCACCACAAAATATTATTCAAAAAGTATAAAAATATCTACGCCAGCCACATAATAATAATGATGATAATAATGATGATGATAAAAAGTAGTAATGATAGTAATGTTTAGCTTTAATGATGCAGTGTGATAGAAGGGAATTGATTTATATATGTGTTTGTTAGATTAATAATGAGATAGAAATAGATAGATAAATATAGAGAGAAAAAGAGAAAGAGAAAGAGAGAGAGAGAGACTAGCAAACATACATTCACTAAATACTCATAATAGTGAAAATCTTATTCATATTAAATCTCTTTGACTTCACAATTTCAAACCATTAAGATTCAGAAGCTTCGGATCTTGTATTTTGCTTCAACATTTCAGTCTCAAAGATTAATTCGAACTGAGGAAAAGAGTCGAATCAATGAAGCGCTTCGGAGCCTCAATTCCCGGCTTCATCATCTTAATTACCGCTGAGGAGAGAGACCTTCCGACGCTAAAAAAAAAAAAGAAAAAAAAGACGAACGGAAAAGAGGAAATCGAAGAAAATGGGAAAATAATGAACTTCTGAAGGGAATAAAAAAAAAATAATAATAATAATCATAGTTTGTTTTCAATTTTCTTTTTCGATTAATATTTCTTTGATTTATTTTCGGTTTTTTTTATCTCTACTACTACTACTACTACTACTACTACTACTACTACTACTACTACTACTACTACTACTACTACTACTACTACTACTACTACATACTCATACACACTTCGGATGCAAAGATAACCGGACGGACATCAAATACTAGACCGAATACGGATATTTCACCTGCTTCTCCTTGCCTATAGAAGGTTGAAAAATGAATGTGAACTCCGATATCACTTCAGGAGCGAGATAGTCAACATTCAAGCGTCTTATGTACACAAGGGGAGGATGGGAAGGTGTGAGGGGAAGGGGAAGGGGAAGGGGAAGGGGTGAGGGGAAGGGGAAGGGTGAGGGTGGAGCGTCTGGCCTTGGAATCAGTGTCTGTGTGTCATGATGTGTAGTGTTGTGTGTGTGTTGTGTGTGTGTGTGTGTGTGTGTGTGTGTGTGTGTGTGTTTGTGTTTGTGTCTGAGAGAGAGAGAGAGAGAGAGAGAGAGAGAGAGAGAGAGAGAGAGAGAGAGAGAGAGAGAGAGAGAGAGAGAGAGAGAGAGATAACACTTTCTTCTTACATTATCTCATACGTCAAAACACACATAAAAAAATAACAAAACTAACCATTAAAAAATAAAAAAATAAATAATAACGTCACTAAATAAAAAATAAATAAATAAATAAAAATAAATAAATTACAACAAATTAATTACGTATTTTTAACGAAATTACCAAAACATTCAATAAACCCACAAATCCCTAACTAAAAAAACGTAACATGAAGCCTAAAGGTACGGTAGGGGGGGAGAGGGGGGGTAAGATGGTCATAATTTCCTCATCCTTCTCCCCTCGGGCGTGTAGGACCCATAGTGGCGCCCTTCAGTAGGATGGGGCCGAGATCCTGTTATATGTTAGCCACTCTCAAGGTCACGGTAGAGTCCTTCAGGTGTTACTCTTGTCCCTGAGGCAGAGATGATGAATCCTAACCAATTGTTTGTGTCTTACGGGGAGAAAATGAATGAAAATCTCTGTTATGTGTGGTTTTCTTGCTTTTTATTCATTATTTTTGTATTGCATTCATTCATTTTTGTTCATTACTATCACTAACTATCACTACTACTACTACTACTACTACTACTACTACTACTACTACTTTTGAATATCTGAATTGCCAAGCCTAAGGTATAATTCTGTACTCTAAGGGAGAGCCGAGGGAGGAAAAGGTGTGTGTGTGTATGGTTGATAATGATGTTACACCCAAATCTAACCTTACAACTTTAACTTTATGATAGTTTCCGCATAGAACGCAAGGCAGCACCGTACTAGGAACACTTCTAAGTGAGTGTACTCCTACCCATGACCTCTCCGCGGCCTCAGTACCTAGCGGAGCGTCCGTAATTAAGCCATGAGTGGGCTGGAGGCATAACAAAATATCAGTCAATGTTGGAATGTGCCAAAACCGGTTCTGATATCCAATTATCAAAATTACCATTCTGTGAAACGCCACCACTAGGCAGTAAGACAGGAGTGACGAGACAGCTGGCAACACTGGCGATGAGTGACGAGGTAATTTGGCAACGTTGCACGACAGATGCCTCAGCCTTACTTCAGGTTAATTATTCAGGTGACTTGTATTTCCATGCCTGATGCTACTGATGCAACTGACTAGGTAAACACACACTCTCCTCTCCTCACTACCGCTGCTCACCTCCAGGGCCCGAAGGACAGACAATGCTACACTATTTATAACGTAATACAGTAAGGAGGTAAATATTTAAGTAAAAAAAAAACGGTGTATAAAAAAAAATAGTGAATCTCAATGCATAAATTTACGTACAATCAGAGTAAGCCTTGCACTAAATAAAGTTAGACAATAAACAACTACATTTTACTAAGAACCTCCTCCTCCTCCTCCTCCTCCTCCTCCTCCTCCTCCTCCTCCTCCTGCCAGTGAAAGCAATTAACACAAACGTTCACATGTCCCTCGCACATTGTTACGAGTTCAATAATTCACGTCCTTAACTAAGCTTCAGGTGTTCCCGGGGCGAGGCAGGTGATATCAGGTGAGGCTGAGTCCTGAGGGAACCAACACCTGACGTAGGCCTGAGGGGAAACCTGAAGGGGACCTGAAGGGGAGTGTCTTGAGGCTGGGCACGTGTGTTGATGACGTGTGGGTGTTAGTATGTGTTGTCAGTGAAGTGTTGTGGAGTATTACTAAGAAATGTTGGGGAATTATGTCATGCCTGAGGGTTGTGTGATGTGAACTGGATTCTAAGAGTGATTTAAGAGTGACAGAACGATACGAAAACACTCTAACTTGGACATGTAGGATTTAAGAGTGAATAAGTGTGATATATGGAACTTAAAGTGTTTCAGAGACGGAAGTAGAACACTTTAACCAGAACTAAGTGTCATTTACTGAACATAAATCATTGTTGTGGGACTTAACGAGTGACTAGGATGGTTCAAGGACTTAATATATGATGTGCAGAGACCTTGGGTAACGAAGGATATTTTTAGGAGGCAAAGGATGGAAGGACAATATTATATGATGTTTTAAGAGGACCTGGCGTAGATGCAAGGAGTAAGAAGCATAACAGAGGAGCAGGAAGGACGACCCAGACTCCCCCAACACAACCCTGACCTTCAAAATAACACCCTGAATTTAACAACATCGATCCTGCCGCAAAAAGAACACGTGGAAACAAGACCAGATCAAGACTCCAACTCACGCAAAATAGACTCAACACAAAGAGGGAGAGAGTATAAAACCTCCTTGTACAACCCCACAAAAAGCAGCCCCAGTGTATTAAGATAGATAACATCGTGGTGAGGAATGATATAAAAACCACTAGCTACTCATACCTCAACGGAAGGACTTAGTGGAATCTGCTCACGAAATGGAGGTGAATACAGGAGACGAGGATGACTTCAATATACAACGCAATAAAAACCTGTAACGCAACAAGAGGAGAGAAATCATCCGCTAAATAATACGAAGGAGGAAAGGAGGTGAGGCGGGACATTAGTGTCATCGCCCCGTCCGGAGTGAAGTCCTCCTGAGGGTATTAGCAGCAGGGAGGAACAGCATCGGGGAGAGTTTCAGCCGGAGGAGTAATAGTAAAAGAATCAGAGTTGAGAGGAGGATAAATGAATGAGTAACGGCGGGAGGAGTTACTCAAGCACAATTACATATATTTAGTCCTGGAGGATGAGTGACTTGCGGTGGGTCAGGCAGCGTATATGTCCTACGCCAGCAGGCACTCCTCCTACAGGACGCTCGAGGAACCTGAAGGAGAGAGACAAATAGCCAACTAACACCACCGTTCACTTTCCCGCAGAAGAGCTTCGAGACCAACGTTGTGTGAGTCATTACTACCGTACAGAGAGGTTCCCAGGCATGCTGATCACGAATATGGACTCAGTTTTATCAATTACTACAATCTGTGACAAAAATGGATTTTCGATTTTGTGGTCCGAAAATTTCACCAGAATTGAGATCGATAAGTTTCTTTCCCATTTTACTACGAAAATATTAGTCCTACAGGAAACATGCAAAGATGCAAAGTTATGGAGATTCATCCCATCTATCCAATGGCGTCATCTGATTTCCAATAACTCTCATATATTATGAGAAAATGTAAGTTTTGTGAAAAACAAAAATTGTTCATTGTTTTAACTCCTACATCTATAATTACATGACAAATGCATTTCACTATAGCTAAAAAGGACGGGCATCTTCTGTTCTTTCTTTACTATGTTACTTTTTTCACGACAACCTCATAGTTTTCGAGTTATTAAATAAAACATGATTTCTGCAAAAAATCCTAAGGGGGTACCCTTGAAAATTTCGTGAAAATTTCGACACCTCAGAATTTGATGAAAATTGCTACAAAGGGGTTATCGGTGATGGTGAACACGAATCTGGACTCAGTTTTATCATTAATATAATATCAATTACCATTCCCTCCTAATTGCCTCAATAACATAAGCATTTCACTATAGCTCAAAAGAACGGGCGTCTCCTGCCCTTTCTTTACTATTCCATACCTTTTCAAAACTTAACGTAATGCTATTGATAAAGCGTCATTCGGTCCTGACGGGGAGAGATAAGAGGCTAATGATCACATACAGATAATGCGACAAGATAATAATCAGTGAGGACCCACGGAGATGCAG
>JAPQNM010000036.1:3396868-3419368 GCA_029783475.1 Metacarcinus magister
AGACTGGCCGGAGGGAGGTGGAGGTGGAGGTGGAGGTGGAGGTGGAGGTGGAGGTGGAGGTAGTGGATGGATGTGTGTGGATGAGTGGGTGAGTCAAGGTGAGATGTGGTATTTTAAAAGCATATGTCCTTCATTGTGTGTCTGTTTGTCTGTCTGTCTGTCTGTCTTTCTCTTCCTCATCCATCTGTGTTCTCTTTTCCTCTCCTGTGACTCTTCTTTGTCTTCCGTGGTTCTCCTTTCCTCTCTTCTCTTCTCCTCAGTCTCCTCTTCTCCCACGAGTGTCTCCTTACCTCACTGCACCTCCTTTCCTCCTCCCTCCACGCTCCTCCCTCCTATGACTTTTCTTGTCCCTTCTTCCTCGCACGTCTCATCCCCCCTCCCCCCCTCCCCCTCCTCCTGATATCCTACCGAAGGACTCCCTCGTATAAGTACATCCTGTTGTGTCAGCCTGAACCTTAATTGTCATCTGGATGGCAATTAACACTCGCTGGAGACTCGTGGATGCTTCATTATATTTGGAATGCAAGAAGGAGTAGTGATTATTTATAATGAGATGCAACAATCCAGCCAAGAGAAGGAAGCTTTCGGACTAAATGGTTCTTTAAGAGTTAGTGTGTAAAGAGGAGGTAAGGATAACTTGAATACTTGCAAGGCTTCAGGCGTGTAGGGAAGGTGGAGTTATTCTTGCTATGGTGTGTGTCGTCTTGTAGAGCAAAGTTGTGCTAGATATAAAAAGTGGACCTCTTCTTCCTCCTCCTCCTGTTCGCTACTTTTATGTTTGTTTTGGTAATAGTTGAGGTGATTTTCAGTGTGTGTGTGTGTGGTGTGTGTGTGTGTGTGTTAAGTGGAGATAATTGATTTTCACTTAGGTAATGATAAACCTAATGGTCCCTTTGTACTTACCTGTTTGTTTTTACCTTAAGTGTGTGTGTACTGTTCTTTTGTTTTTTTGTCATGACGCATAGAAAAAAACCAATCGACTACACACACACACACACACACACACACACACACACACACACACACACACACTAGCAAACAACAAAAAAACAAAACATTGAATAGTATCCCGTTGCTAAGGGGAAGAGCCACGTGCTGCCCTCTGGTGGTGATATACAAAACTTATGCAGACAAAAAACACCTTAACTTTACCTGTATTACTCCTAGATAAATGTGACTTATTGTTGATGATTTAAGATGAGCTAGACAGTCCCCTTAGGCTATGTGGTAGTAGTAGTAGTAGTAGTAGTAGTAGTAGTAGTAGTAGTAGTAGTAGTAGTATTGATATATTTTTTTGTGCGTTTAATGTGTAAAATTCGCTTCTCTTGATTTTTTCTTTTTTAATCCTAGTTTTTTTTCATCATTGCTAGAATACTACTACTATACTATGTTGATGGTGTTTGTGTAAGTGTTTAATGTTGTGGTAATGAGTGCATTGGTTGCCTAGGATGGTGTTGTGTTGAAGAGGGAAGATTAAAAGGCGTGAGGTGTGTAATTATAAGTTAATTATAGCGTTGTATAATAATATAATAGTGTCTCATGTTGACTTATGCACTTATAATGATGATGATGATAATGATAACAATAATAATGATAACAATAATAATAATAATAACAATAACAATAAAAACAATGCATTACTTTTTATAATACGTCGACTGAAGGGATAACAAGAACAAGAGTATTTGTTATTATTTATCAACACTGGATTGATGATATGCTAGTGGGAGGCGGATGACCTGACCTCGCTGGGGAGAGTGAAGGTCAGCTCAAGGTGACACCCACACCCACACACACACACACACACACACACACACACACACACACACACACACACACACACACACACACACACACACACACGCTGATGCTGCACTTTCCTCCCCAAACAATTAAGGTTCTTTATCCCTTGCCTTGATTTACCGCGCGACGCTATAGATGGCAATATAGATAAGACACTCTTCATCTTTATTTGTAAACAAACCCTTAGACTCGAGGCTCCATTCATATTCCCGAAGCAGCCTCGCAAAGCCTCGCCTCCTGAATGACAATGACTGCGTCTCAAAACAGTAGCAGCCGCGGTGGGTGGAGTACCGGCGGTGCCTCGGGTCCTGGTGCCTGCGGTGGAGGGCGTGCACAGGTGACGCTGGTGAGGGTACCTGTGTATGGTATGGACAGGTACGGCCCCGCAGGGAGGTATGACGGGGCAGGGCAGGGCGGGGGGGCGGGGGTAGGTGGGGGTACGTGTGTGGGGTCTGGTGAATCAAGGTGAGGCGGAGGCTTTTTTCACACTCCGTTAATTGTTAATGTTGCGCCCAAGGGCATCGTTGTCCCGTAGAATCCTGGATGATGAACTGGTGGAGGTGTGTGGGGGGGGAAGCGTGGTGGAGGTGCGGGGTGTCTTGGTGGTGGAGGTGTGGGGGGGCAGGGGGGTGTAGGAGGGCAGCGTCCCAGGGTTGGAGGGTAGTCCCGGCGGCGTTATTGAAGCGTTGCACTTCCTGTTTGTAGTCACAACCAGCAGGCAGGTTGTTGCTTTACCTTGGCCTTCTGGTGATGCCTCAAGTTTCCGCTTCGTTCCTTACCCTGACGGCGCATCAACAGCATGAAGAGCCGCAGAGTCGTGGTGTGTGTGTGCATCACAAAGCTGCCTCACTGACCCACCGCTGCTGGTGGTGCCAAGGGTGGCTGCAGCAGGTGTGCTCGCCTCGCCCCAAGAGGTGGGATGGCCGCCATCTGGACCCGGAGACTCCGCGCACATTGCCTCACTCTTACTCTTAGCGTCCACTCCCTCCCGGGTGTTGTGAGTGTGTGAGTGTCCGTCTGCGTGTTCCAGACTGTCTTGATACAGTCGTTGTGGGACGCGTGGATCACGGACCCGCCGCAGGATGGTCGTGTTGTTGTTGTCGTGGCTATAGCGCTCTTCACTTCACCTTTTTATTTGGCTGCGCTGCACCGCGTCGCCGCCTTAACGATCCCCGCGCATTATTTGTCCTGCAGGTAAGGCGTCCTTGTTGTGAGCAGCGGTGAGTGCCGCTGCATTACGCAGCAGCAGGATCTGTGTTGTTGCTGACTTGTGGGTAAAAGTGTATAACTCAGGCCGCGAGGGGAGCAGGTGGTGCTATCCGTGTTTTAGCCGAAAGGCAGCGTCGAGTGTACAAAGAACTTCCTTAAGAAGAGTTGGCGGGTTGCCATAAGCTTACCTCCGCTGCGTCGCGGGAGCGTCGGGCAAGGCCGCCCCCCAGGGACGGCGTCCCCACCACCACCATCACCACCGCCGCCAGGTGCTGACGTGGCGCCAGGGAGGGGGCAGGGGCAGGGGCAGACCCGAGCAGGGGCACCGACTCAGGCCGTGACGCGGCCACTGCCCCGCCTCCCAGCGCAACCTTAGGTCACGAATGACCTTCAGGCACGCCCCTCGTGCCCGCCGGATGAGGAAGGGGGAGGAGCCTGTTGCGGCCACGCCTTCTGCAGGCCACCAATGGTATATTTTGTGTTTTTTGCGAGTGTGTTCACAGTTGTGGGGCCACGTGTGTGCCTCCTGGCCCCAGTGCCGCGACCACTCCCACTCCGCGATATGACTGAATCTGTAACCTTCAAACTATTGTTTTTTCTTACTTCCCTTAAAAGGAATGAACACAATTTCTCAGCGGAAGTACGAGGAGGGGGTGTTCAAGGGGGGGGGGAGGGAGGGCAGAAAGGACAAGACAAGGCGTCATAGAGGCGCTGAGAGTTTGTAGTCAAGACAGAGGACGCTGGGCTCGGGCCGGCCTGGCCCACAAGCCTTGGTGTTTACTCTTGATCCGGGTATGTGTTGTGCGGCGCGGCGCGGCGCGGCGCGTCAGTGACCGTTGAGGTGGGGGGGGCGGGGGGGGGAGAAGGAAGGCACCTCCATAATGGAGAGGAAGACTCTTAAGTGTAATTAGTATCCGGTAAAAGGTCTGGAGGATGAACCGCGCCTCACTTTTTACATTCATCCATTACAATTTATGAAATGGTCTTTCCGTCCTGACAAATAATCAACGTTGCAGACCCGGGCTGAGGCAGCGCCTGGCAAGGCGGGATGCTGTTTCATGGCACAGCAGCCTTCACCAGCAGAGTTGTTGTGACCATTTAATGGTGTCTCAAAACACTCCAATGCCTTTAGTATCTTATGAAAATTATTCCAATTGGATCTTTGGGCTTATTCTTAGTTCTTTTAAAATCTTCATGTTTCTCAAAATCTGTGCGTCTCCCCAAAAGTCTGGTGAACCTTGCAAACACTCACACTTGTTGTCACAGTCCTCGCGAGGCTCCTCAATCACACGCCACCTTCCTCGTTCCTCTGCGTTGCCGGGTAAGATCCGATGACGTCCAGGTCGGGTGCTTGAGATCCTCTTGGTGCTGCTGGGAACCAAGTATTACCGCTTGATTAGGTCAAGAGTGGCGGTCATCACTGTGAGACTCTAAACCAGATTGTCAATAAGCAATGATTTGACAGATTCCAGTGAGTGTTAGTTGACCTTACGACCACCAGGTGAAGTGAGGTGAGGTGAGGTGAGGTGAGTGGAGAGGAAGTCCACCACCAACACTTTAAAACTTAACACACTTCAAACGAATACATGAGAGGAAGTGAACTGAGACTAAAATAACAAGGAAAAACATTATGTTGAGGCATCGAGGCCCCAGGTGACGAAGGCTGCTGCCCCTTCCCCAGGTAGTGAAGGCAGGTGTCGTAGGATTCCCTCCACCCCGTCATCAAGGCAGGAGGCGGTGCTGGACCCGTATTAGGACAACTTTTCATTTCTCTCACGTCACCGTCGGCAGGTAATAATGGACGCGATTTTTATCCCTCGACACTGAAGCAATATTCTGTGAGGACCCACGAAGACCCATGTGTCCCAGGTGTCATTAGTCTCACCTGTGGGCGGAGTGTGTCATGAGGTGTCACAGGAGGCGGGGAGGATGAAGGGGAGTGGAGAAAGATGAGGAAGAGAGGAGAAGAAGAGCACCTCTGCCATTATGGAGACGTTGAAGAACACTAAAATGTACTAAACTATATTTATATCATACTTGTTGAATATAACGAGAGAGAGAGAGAGAGAGAGAGAGAGAGAGAGAGAGAGAGAGAGAGAGAGAGAGAGAGAGAGAGAGAGAGAGAGAGAGAGAGAGAGAGAGAGAGAGAGATTTACCCTGCATCCGGCATTCACCTGACGATTCTGATTCCATCCAAGTTGTAAGTTAATGCTCGGAGCTCGGCGGGAGGTTGTCTGGGGGCGACTGGGAGACAGGAGGGACCAGGAAACGACACAAACCCTCTGGGGGGAACCAGTCGAGGCGAGGATCAGGTTTGGGCGCCTTTGTTCAGTATTTGAGTAATTACCGGATGTTTGGTGGTCTGGCCAGGTGGAGAGACGAGGCGAGAGGTGACTGCTGCTGCTGCTGCTGCTGCTGCTGGAAAAAATAACAAAGAAGTCAAGTAAAGAAACGAAGAGGAAAAGAGTATATTGATGTGGATGCTTAAGGAATTCCTGCCCCAAGTTTAATGAGGCAAAGAAAATAGTAAATGTATATATAGAGCTATGAAAGAACACTGCAGGAATTATTGTATTATAGGAACAGTAATGCGAAGGAAATAACAAAAGAATACCAAGAATGGGTATAAATATAGCAGGGGATGAGGAAGCGTGTAATTTGGAGAAAATGTATCAAATGAAAAGATACACATAAGGCCAAAAAATAATTGAAATTTCAGGATATATAATTGTAGAAAATTCTGTGTTTTGAAAAAAAAGTTGAATTTCGACAACTCAACGAATACCGAGAGAGAGAGAGAGAGAGAGAGAGAGAGAGAGAGAGAGAGAGAGAGAGAGAGAGAGAGAGAGAGAGAGAGAGAGAGAGAGAGAGAGAGAGAGAGAGGAGGGAAAATACTACAGAATCACTAAAGGCAATATTATTTAAAAAACACAAAAATATATATAAGATTCAGATGTTCTCAGATAATTGAATGCAATTGACTACATTTATAGATAATTGAATGAAAGGCTGAAGGGAGAACCAACCAGATAAAAAAAACTAAAAATATAAAGAAAAAAAAAAGAAATGGGCAATATAAAAACAAGAACATAACAGTTACCGAGTTAGAAGTTTATAATGATAATAATAATAATAAGTGAGTAAGTTTAATGCATAAGGAAATAAGGAAATAAATAACGTTAGTACAATATGAAGGAAATAAGTGGAATTTCCTGGTGAGCTCAGATGAAACACAACACTGCACTTCCTGTCTTCTTATCCCCTTCCACCCTTCCACCCTTCCACCCTTCCACCCTTCCACCCTTCCACCCCTCCACTATCTTGTCCACATCACAGCCACCCCCCATCAACTCCACATGCCTCGCCCACATTCTATTTCCTCCACCCCTTTCCCTACCCTCCTGAAGAATAGATAACAATAGCAGCAGCAGCAGTAGTAGTAGTAGTAGTAGTAGTAGTAGTAGTAGTAGTAGTAGTAGTAGTAGTAGTAGTAGTAGTAGTAGTAGTAGTAGTAGTAGTAGTAGTAGTAAAATAACAATAACAATAACAATACTGAGATCAATTTTAGTTCCCACGGTAAGGTAGTTCACAATTTTCGTTCAATCTTTTCTTTCTCTTCTCTTCTCTTCTCTTCTCTTCCCTTCATTTCCTTTACGTGGGGGTTGTGGTGGTGGTGGTGTGTCTCGAGGCGGCTAGGACGTTTAAGGAACACAGGTGAACCTTTCTCAGCTCAAGGAGGAAACAGGTGTCATTAGCAAACGTCTTCTCAGTCAAGGTCATTTTAGGAAACATTGATGCTCTCTCTCTTTCACTTTGTTTATTCCTCCTCCTCCTCCTCCTCCTCCTCCTCCTCCTCCTCCTCCTCCTCCTCCTCCTCCTCCTCCTCCTCCTCCTCCTCCTCCTCCTCCATCTTCTTCTCTTTCTCATTTCCTCCTCTCCTTTCTCTCCGTCTTATGCAGCAGGAAATAAGCGGGAGAGCAATTATTAGCGTTTTAATGTAATCTCAGTCTTCATTCATCTCCATAAATGATGAATGGAAAGTATAATGAAAGAAAAGGTGTTTAAATGTTCTTCATCTCCACAAACAATGATGAAGAAAGGAAGGAAGAAGGAGATAAATGTTTGGTTGTAATCTTCCTCTTCCTTAATCAGAAAAAATGAGGTAAATATAGAAGAAAGAAGGAGAAGAAACGTTTGAATATAATCCTAATATGCACAAAGAATGAAAATAGGGAAGGCAGAAGAAGAAAAAACGTTTGAAAATAATCCTAATATGCACAAAGAATGAAAATAGGGAAGGCAGAAGAAGAAAAAACGTTTGAAAATAATCCTAATATACACAAAGAATGAAAATAAGGAAGAAAGAAGAAGAAAAAAACGTTTGAATATGTCTACAAAAAAAACTACGAAAATACATAAGTCAAAAAAGACCTCAACATAGGCAGTCACCACCTTCCCTAATCCGCAGAAACGATTATAGTGCTTCTTCCAATATTTTACCGGCACGCAGGGTTTTAGCAGTCATTTACAGTAACGTACACACACCTCAATGACAGTGATGCGCGGTGGAGATGCGTGTAAGGGCTAGCGTCAAGCAGAAGTATTTTTACGGTTAATACTAGACTTGGTTGTGTGGTCGCTGGTGGTGTGAGGTGAAGGGGGAGGTGAAGAGGGTGTGAAGGAGGAGAGAAAATGAGGAAAAGATGTATGAGAGAGAGAGAGAGAGAGAGAGAGAGAGAGAGAGTGAGAGAGTGAGTGAGAGAGAGAGTTAACTTACCTGTACACACTCACCTTCCAGAAATATTTACATGACAGCGGAAGTCTTATCGGCACTGTCACTCAGCCTCCTCCTCCTCCTCCTCCTCCTCCTCCTCCTCCTCCTCCTCCTCCTCTTCCTCCTTTTCCTTAACGGGCAAGAAAGAAAAATAAATAGACAATACTTTGACTCTTCCTTCTCAGTACACGGGCGAGATGTGTTCTGTCTATGTAAATGGATGAGAAATATTACCTCAACCTCCTCTCTCAACACGCAAGCAGAGGAAGAAGAGGAGAGGAGGAGGAGGAGGAGGAGGAGGATATGCAAGAGAGTTGAGGATTCTGGCCCTGACTGCTACCGCCTTGCTGCCTCGTTTGTCTTGTGTTGATTTCGTTGCTTAGTCTCTCCTCTCCCTCCGCTCAGCTCCATCATCGCCTGTCTGCAGTAGTGTGTTTGTTTTATAAGGTTTTTTTATGGGTTTTTTTTTATATATATATCGTTGTATTGTGGTTTGGTTTAATTAATGTTTTTTTTGTTTGTTTTTTGTTTGTGTGTGTGTGTGTGTGTGTGTGTGTGTGTGTGTGTGTGTGTGTGTGTGTGTGTTTGCAAGCCTACACGAGTTTGTTTTGTTTATTTGTGTTTTAATATTCATTGCTTTCTTACCTTCGTGTTACTTAACTACTAATCGACGTAAATTATAACTTTAAATTTATATTGTATAATGACGGAAAGAAAACGAATTCATATATTATAAAAAAAAAAATCTTATAAACCATTTTCCTTTTTGACATTAACAAGAAAAAATAACAAATATATCTTTAGTTAAAATACATTATCAGAATTCTCAGAACGTCATACAGTTAATAAAATACACGAGTGCTCAGTGTATAAGGACGAGGATTTATTCACTGCATAATCCATCCTTCTTAAATGTATATATATAAAACACAATCTTAATTCCTCTCACTCACTCACTCACTCACTCACTCACTGCATAACATTTCAACACATAATAATAACACACTAATTCATTTCCTGAGTCACATTACATTTCCTGACAGTTATGCAGCATTCTTACCATTATAATCCCTCACTAAATCATACACACACACACACACACACACACACACACACACACACACACACACACACACACACACACACACACACACACACACACACGAAGCAGCAACTATCACACTCCCCCTCAAAAAAACCAGAGAATAGGGACATAGTCAGTTTTTTCTTAGTTTTCTCCTCTTTTTTTCGATCTTTTTACCTGGTACACGCAAAGCTACGAAGGGCAGGTTAATGCAGCAGCAGGTGGTGGTGGTGGTGGTGGTGGTGGTGGTGGTGGTGGTGGTGGTGGAGGCGGGCTGCAGTGAGCTTCTAGTAACCTTGAATCGCCTCAACAGAGCAACAACCGAAGGAAGAGAAGAGAAGAGAAGGTGAGGTGAGCGCTGCGTCGTCTCCTTCTGCCCACTTCATCACGCGACCACAAGCACGCAGACGCCTCACCCACAAACATTTCCTCCCGTAGATACAGCAAGAAATAGGGCGGTGTGGCGGGGAGGGAGGCGCGCTATTAATAACTAGGAGAGCACCGCGGCTAAGACAAATGACTGCCGGTGTCCGTAGGGGAATGATAAGAAGCGATGATTTGGGGGTCCTGCCGCGGCGGAGGGAGGCGCAGAGCTATGCGTCATTCTGCCTGGTGCGCCGAGTACCTCCCACCACCATCATCACCACCATCATCACCACCATCATCACCACCATCATCACCACCATCATCACCACCATCATCACCACCATCATCGCCACCATCAACATCACCATCACTACAACCACCACAACCATCACCACCATCATCACCACCATCACTACAACCACCACAACCATCACCACCACAATCACCAATATGCTACCACTACTACTATTACTATTTTTATTACTATTACTACTATTGTTACTCTTCCTCCTCCCCCTCCTCCTACTACTACTACTACTAACTACTACTACTATTTCTTCTATTAACCCTTACACTGCCGTCTACAGCAATTGCTGTAAACCAAATTATTAATTGTAGCGACAAATTGGCAACTACCGGGCATGCAAGCATTAACCACGCCCCTTTTCAAATCAGTCACACCCCATCTGTATATATATATATATATATATATATATATATATATATATATATATATATATATATATATATATATATATATATATATATATATATATATATAATTAAATTTTTTGTTTTTTATATTTATATATTTATATCATTATTATTTATTTTTATCATTATTATTTATTTTTATCATTATTATTTATTTTTATCATTAATATTTATTTTTATCATTATTATTTATTTTTATCATTAATATTTATTTTTATGAATAATATTTATTTTTATCATTAATATTTATTTTTATCATTAATATTTATTTTTATCATTCATATTTATTTTAATTATTAATATTTATTTTTATCATTAATATTTATTTTTATCATTAATATTTATTTTTATCATTATTATTTATTTTTATCATTAATATTTATTTTTATCATTAATATTTATTTTTATCATTATTATTTATTTTTATCATTAATATTTATTTTTATCATTAATATTTATTTTTATCATTAATATTTATTTTTATCATTAATATTTATTTTTATCATTATTATTTATTTTTATCATTAATATTTATTTTTACCAATAATATTTATTTTTATCATTAATATTTATTTTTATCATTAATATTTATTTTTATCATTAATATTTATTTTTATCATTAATATTTATTTTTATCATTAATATTTATTTAATATCATTAATATTTAATTTTATCATTCATATTTATTTATATAATTATTATTTATTTTTATCATTAATATTTATTTTTATCATTAATATTTATTTTTATCATTAATATTTATTTTATATCATTAATATTTAATTTTATCATTCATATTTATTTATATCATTATTATTTATTTTTATCATTAATATTTATTTTTACCATTAATATTTATTTTTATCATTCATATTTATTTTTATCATTAATATTTATTTTTATCATTAATATTTATTTTTATCATTAATATTTATTTTTATCATTAATATTTATTTTTATCATTAATATTTATTTTTATCATTAATATTTATTTTTATCATTAATATTTATTTTTATCATTAATGTTTATTTTTATCATTAATATTTATTTTATATCATTAAAATTTAATTTTATCATTCATATATATTTATATCATTATTATCTATTTTTATCATTAATATTTATTTTATATAATTAATATTTAATTTTATCATTCATATTTATTTATATCATTATTATTTATTTTTATCATTAATATTTATTTATATCATTAATATTTATTTTTATCATTAATATTTATTTTTATCATTAATATTTATTTTTATCATTAATATTTATTTTTATCATTAATATTTATTTTTATCATTAATATTTATTTTATATCATTAAAATTTAATTTTATCATTCATATATATTTATATCATTATTATTTATTTTTATCATTAATATTTATTTTCATCATTAATATTTATTTTTATCATTAATATTTATTTTTATCATTAATATTTATTTATATCATTAATATTTATTTTTATCATTAATATTTATTTTTATCATTAATATTTATTTTTATCATTAATATTTATTTTTATCATTAATATTTATTTTTATCATTAATATTTATTTTATATCATTAAAATTTAATTTTATCATTCATATATATTTATATCATTATTATTTATTTTTATCATTAATATTTATTTTCATCATTAATATTTATTTTTATCATTAATATTTATTTTTATCATTAATATTTATTTTTATCATTAATATTTATTTTTATCATTAATATTTATTTTTATCATTAATATTTATTTTTATCATTATTATTTATTTTTATCATTAATATTTATTTTTATCATAATATTTATTTTTATCATTAATATTTATTTTTATCATTAATATTTATTTTTATCATTCATATTTATTTTAATTATTAATATTTATTTTTATCATTAATATTTATTTTTATCATTAATATTTATTTTTATCATTATTATTTATTTTTATCATTAATATTTATTTTTATCATTAATATTTATTTTTATCATTATTATTTATTTTTATCATTAATATTTATTTTTATCATTAATATTTATTTTTATCATTAATATTTATTTTTATCATTAATATTTATTTTTATCATTATTATTTATTTTTATCATTAATATTTATTTTTATCAATAATATTTATTTTTATCATTAATATTTATTTTTATCATTAATATTTATTTTTATCATTAATATTTATTTTTATCATTAATATTTATTTTTATCATTAATATTTATTTTATATCATTAATATTTAATTTTATCATTCATATTTATTTTTATCATTAATATTTATTTTTATCATTAATATTTATTTTTATGCATAATATTTATTTTTATCATTAATATTTATTTTTATCATTAATATTTATTTTTATCATTCATATTTATTTTAATTATTAATATTTATTTTTATCATTAATATTTATTTTTATCATTAATATTTATTTTTATCATTATTATTTATTTTTATCATTAATATTTATTTTTATCATTAATATTTATTTTTATCATTATTATTTATTTTTATCATTAATATTTATTTTTATCATTAATATTTATTTTTATCATTAATATTTATTTTTATCATTAATATTTATTTTTATCATTATATTTATTTTTATCATTAATATTTATTTTTATCATTAATATTTATTTTTATCATTAATATTTATTTTTATCATTAATATTTATTTTTATCATTAATATTTATTTTTATCATTAATATTTATTTTTATCATTAATATTTATTTTATATCATTAATATTTAATTTTATCATTCATATTTATTTATATCATTATTATTTATTTTTATCATTAATATTTATTTTTATCATTAATATTTATTTTTATCATTAATATTTATTTTATATCATTAATATTTAATTTTATCATTCATATTTATTTATATCATTATTATTTATTTTTATCATTAATATTTATTTTTATCATTAATATTTATTTTTATCATTAATATTTATTTTTATCATTAATATTTATTTTTATCATTAATATTTATTTTTATCATTAATATTTATTTTTATCATTAATATTTATTTTTATCATTAATATTTATTTTATATCATTAATATTTAATTTCATCATTAATATTTATTTTTATCATTAATATTTATTTTTATCATTAATATTTATTTTTATCGTTATTATTTATTTTTATCATTAATATTTATTTTGACCATTAATATTTATTTTTATCATTCATATTTATTTTTATCATTAATATTTATTTTTATCATTAATATTTATTTTTATCATTAATATTTATTTTTATCATTAATATTTATTTTCATCATTATTATTTATTTTATCATTAATATTTAATTTTATCATTATTATTTATTTTTATCATTAATATTTATTTTTATCATTAATATTTATTTTTATCATTAATATTTATTTTTATCATTAATATTTATTTTTATCATTAATATTTATTTTTATCATTAATATTTATTTTTATCATTAATATTTATTTTTATCATTAATATTTATTTTTATCATTAATATTTATTTTTATCATTAATATTTATTTTTATCATTAATATTTATTTTTATCATTCATATTTATTTTTATCATTAATATTTATTTTTATCATTAATATTTATTTTTATCATTAATATTTATTTTTATCATTAATATTTATTTTATATCATTAAAATTTAATTTTATCATTCATATATATTTATATCATTATTATTTATTTTTATCATTAATATTTATTTTTATCATTAATATCTATTTTTATCATTAATATTTATTTTTATCATTATATTTATTTTTATCATTAATATTTATTTTTATCATTAATATTTATTTTTATCATTCATATTTATTTTTATCATTAATATTTATTTTTATCATTAATATTTATTTTTATCATTAATATTTATTTTTATCATTAATATTTATTTTTATCATTAATATTTATTTTTATCATTAATATTTATTTTTATCATTAATATTTATTTTTATCATTAATATTTATTTTTATCATTAATATTTATTTTATATCATTAATATTTATTTTTATCATTAATATTTATTTTTATCATTAATATTTATTTTATATCATTAATATTTAATTTTATCATTCATATTTATTTATATCATTATTATTTATTTTTATCATTAATATTTATTTTTATCATTAATATTTATTTTTGTCATTAATATTTATTTTTATCATTATTATTTATTTTTATCATTAATATTTATTTTTACCATTAATATTTATTTTTATCATTCATATTTATTTTTATCATTAATATTTATTTTTATCATTAATATTTATTTTTATCATTAATATTTATTTTTATCATTAATATTTATTTTTATCATTAATATTTATTTTTATCATTAATATTTATTTTTATCATTATTATTTATTTTTATCATTAATATTTATTTTTATCATTAATATTTATTTTTATCATTCATATTTATTTTTATCATTAATATTTATTTTTATCATTAATATTTATTTTTATCATTAATATTTATTTATATCATTAATATTTATTTTTATCATTAATATTTATTTTTATCATTAATATTTATTTTTATCATTAATACTTATTTTTATCATTATTATTTATTTTTATCATTATTATTTATTTTTATCATTAATATTTATTTTTATCATTAATATTTATTTTTATCATCAATATTTATTTTTATCATCAATATTTATTTTTATCATCAATATTTATTTTTATCATTAATATTTATTTTTATCATTAATATTTATCATTATCATTATTATTATTATTATTATTATTATTATTATTGCTATTATTATTGTTATCATCATTATTATTATCATTATTATTAGTAGTAGTCGTATCGTTATTATTATTATTATTATATTTATCATTAGTATTGGTGTATTAGTATTAGTATTAGTAGTGGTGGTGGTGGTGGTGGTGGTGGTGATGGTGGTGGTGGTGGTGGTGGTGGTGGTGGTGGTGGTGATGGTGGTGGTGGTGGTGGTGGTGTATGTTCGTCTTTTACTTCCTCAATAGCTGCTTTTTATCGCTCTTTAGGCCAAAAAGAACGTAGTTAAAACACGCTGTAAATCTTGAGCAAGACATAACGTACCTGAAGCCTTGTGTGTTTAACTGTGTGTGTGTGTGAGAGAGAGAGAGAGAGAGAGAGAGAGAGAGAGAGAGAGAGAGAGAGAGAGAGAGAGAGAGAGAGAGAGAGAGAGAGAGAGAGAGAGAGAATACTAGGTACTTATGTATAATAAATTCACCACAACTCATATATATAAAACCAAAGAATAAAAAAATAAAAGTACATGGACCAAATTTAGGGACGAAGTGAACCGAGGAAGAAGAAGAACAAGAAGAAGAAGAAGAAGAAGAAGAAAAAATAGAAGACTCCACCATTCTGTTTCTTTACTATTTATATTTCTCCGTTCATATCCTCCTTGTCCTAAAAATTTCTTACATTCGAATCCCCGGCTCTGATATGAAGGAAGGAAGAGGATAAAGGCATAAACTTACAACTTCCTCTCTTACCTGGTAATTGGTAATGCTCAGAGTGTACCTGACGTGTTCTTAAAGATTTCTGACCAAGGTAGACGTGGGTTGTGCATTCCAGCGTCCAAATTAAGCTTCAACGAACGGGTTTCTCGCATCAAATATTACAACAAATTAGACGAAAATGGCTGAGAGTAAAAAGCAAAGTGGAGGAGGAGGAGGAGGAGGAGGAGGAGGTTGAAAAAGAATGTTGAGTAAATGGTGTGAGGTGAATGTTGTAGATATTACTCCTTTCTTCCCTCCTTCATTTCTTCCCTCCCGTCTTCCTTCCTTCCTTCCCGTCCTTTCTCCCTCCTTCCCTCCAGCACTTTCACCCTCCTCGCGTCCTTCTCTCACTCGCCCTCTCACTCTCACTCCCTCTCCCCTCAATCTCTCACCTTCCTCTTCTATCTCTACACTCTCTCCCCTCTTCTTGTCCCTTACCCTCACTTCCTCCCTGATTGAGCATTTCCTGAACTTCCTCTTTCTTTCTCTCTCTCTCTCACTTCTTAAATTTTGCGTTCAGATATTTTTTCTTACTCTCTCTCTCTCTTCCTTCCTTCCTTCCTCACTTGCTCCCTCTCGCTTTCCTTACCTGTCTGACTTTCTCCTTCTTCTTTCATTCCTTACATTCATTTTACTTTTATGGTCTTCCCCTCTTCTGCATGCCTCACAGCTTCCTTCTCTACTTTTTTTTCTTCCTCCTCCTCCTCCTCGTGTTCCTCATCATCCTGTTTCTTCAGCTCTGGTTTTGTCTTGATCGGATCTTTGCTCTTAAGTGTTTTTAACTTCTAATATATACGTGATTAATCGTTCTAAAAGTATCGGGTATAACTATGAAAAATCACATTCTTACTGGTGGTTATAGTTTAATCTTATACCTTTTTTTGTGGGTGTGTGTGTATCTATATAACTATTTTCCTGTATGTTTCTCCTTCTATCTATCTAATGCCTTGCTAGACTGAAGACTTTATAGCACTGATACGATCTGTAATTGTATGTCCTGATGTGGATGGTCTATTAAGTACAATTTTTTTTTTATTATATACATTAAAAGGGTACTGGCTAAGGGACAACAAAAATAAGTACAAAAAAAATTGTTAGTAGTATCAAAATTGAGGTTTAAGGACACTGGTACAAGCTCACCTGGATGGCTGTATAGGGAACTACCTGAACACTTACCTGTCCTTGTGCTAACCTCACCTGGTACTTTATATGTATTCAACTTTATTTTCTGTCTCTCAAAGAAATAAAGAAGTGCCAAAAACAGAGTGAGTTACATTAGGTTAGGTGATTCTTATTGTGTGTTTTTTTTTAACTGTATTTTTCTTATTGTTTCAGGTAAGGTGATGGTCTTCCCTTGACCAGCTGGAGTTACTGTGAGTGTTACTTGTTTATTGATTTCTGTTTATCTTTCTTTCGTCGTTTTTATTTAGTTTACAGATATTTTTATTAATTTTTCAAGTAAGATTTTTCGTTCATTTTCCGAAAGTTTGAATAATACAATGTTTTTACGTAATCATCTTTCGCAGCTATCGTGTTTTTTGTCCTACGTTCCATACTACTTTATATCAACTGCTGTTAGTTCATTCTTTGTGTACCCTTGTGTTCTCTTGACTCCACACAACACTCAAGACAGACAGACAGACAGACACTCTTACCGGGAACTCACTCAATACTCTGCTTGAGGATATACTTTGCCTGGATTTTTTTTTTGTGTATATATATTTTTTTTATCTCCCTCGGTGGTGGTCAGCAATTTCTACTTAGCTTCTCCACGAAAGGAAATTCCATCCCTCAACAAGACAATATTTAGATCCACCATTGTTACCTGCAGGCCGTCAGACAGGTGGGTGGGTGGGTGGGTGGGTGAGTGGGTGAATGGGTGGGTGAGTGGGTGGGTGGGTCCTCAAAGACACCTTGATTCCCATGTGATTTGAGTGAAGGCTTTGTTGCGTTTGGTTTTGACTTCTGTGCATGATGAGGTGAAGGTGAAGGTTTGGTACTACTTGTTCAAGGTCAAAGATTATTTTTTTTAATCTATTTACTGGTTACTTCTGTTATTTTAGTCATATTTCATTCGTGTTTTATTCATTTTCTTATATTTCTTTATTGTTTTTCCCGTTTCCTCTCTCTCTCACTCTCTCTTACTCTCTCTTTTTATATTACACTTGTGAATTACATGTCTACAGCGAGTGAAAGTAAAGAGAGATACAATAGAGATAGCGATAAAAAATAATAATAAAAAAAATGAGTAAGCATCTTTAATTAATCATCAATGCCCTTTATTTAGGACCATAAGGCATTGAGTCTGTACTGTGTTGTGTAGAGTATAAGGAAGGGGCAAGTATAAGGGTGTAAGGAAGGCATTGATATAAGGGGAGGGTGGACAGGTATGAGGGACCGATGTGAGTGAGGAACCCAGCTAATTGAGGGTTAGGTATGAGGCATAGAGGCGTTGTGAGTTACTACCGAATAAAGGAAGGTTTAGACGTAAATTACTAAGACACATGAGGATAGTGAAGCGTGAATTAAGAGAGAGAGAAAGAAAGAAAGAGAGAGAGAGAGAGATAAAAAAGAGAGAGAGAGGCGTGTACTGTGCCTTGTGATATATTAACGTTTTTTTTATCTCAGTACTTTCAATCTAATGTATATCTCTCTCAAAATAAAAATAATTAAAAATATATATAAACCTCAAAACAGTTACAATTACATTTTTTTTCCGCCACCACTACCACCACGAAAAGAAAATAAATAAAGATAGAAAGAAACAACATGAACAAAGAGCAGAAGGTACACACAATAGAGTTCCTTGGTGTTCTTTTCCTTGCTTCCTCTCACTCCCTTGGTACTGAGATCGTCCCGGCAAGGCCTTCATTTCCCCCTCTGCCCCATCAGATACTCCGAGTGTGAGCCTCGTATAACACCAGCGACTATAATCAGGGCAGACAGTAACGCATGTTCCATTATCATACACTATAGTCAAGGGGGGAAGCTACTCAAGAACGGGACACCTTGGGTTTTGAATCTCATCTATGTTTTGTGTGTGTACGAGTCTCAGGGAACGTTGGAAATGCGTAAAAGTTGTGGTTGTGCTGTTGTTTTTGTGCGTAAGTTTGTGTCTTTTATGATTGTGGTTTTGGTTATAAAAGAAAGTGATTTGTGTTACTTTTTACTTTCATTCGCGGAGAAACACTGATTGTGACTCCGAGTTTTCCCTTTTTTCTAGCTTATCTTATCTTATCTTATCGTGGTTAATTGATAACAGAAATCAGGGTAGATAAGGGTGGCACTTTTCCCTTATTTTGCATAACGTATCATCTCACAACTCGTCCCACACGCCACACATCACAAAAAGTGCCACTTACTCCTACGTGGGAAAGTGATCATCTGCTCCGCCCTGACCGCACCACCGCCTCGCCTTAGGGCCGCGCCATGAGAAGTAGTGCGTGCGTGTGGGGGCCCAACACTAGCGCCGCGGAGCATGGAGCACTAGGTTAGGGGGGAAGGCAGGTGGAATGATGGTGGTGGTGTCCTAATAACATCGTCAGAGCCTCGGGTATGCAAGGATTTGAACATGACTCAGATGTCCTGCAGAAGGGAGTATGATAGACAACTTTTCCTTCAAGAATCATCAAGTTATACATATATACTTCAACCAAACGAATATATTTACATGCTTACATATATTTTTTTCTATTTCATTTATCTGAATAGAACGAAACGCAGCGGCAGGATGATTTTATCTGATCACAGCGTACAGTACCCGAATTCCTACCAAATTATAGAGTGGTGGCGACGGCCTGACCCTCTACGTCTATTACATCGGTGCCGGGATGGTGTCGTGCCTGGCTGGCGGGGCCTTAAGGGGACTCACCCATTTCACCTACTGAGCTTCCCTCTTGTTACATCCATCCTCTGCTCCTTCAACGGGGAACTCGACTCCTCACTGTTATTTCCACATTAAAAACCGATAAGTTATGCCAGATTGGAAGAGGAACTGAGTTTAATGAAGACTTAGTGTGATGTGACTGACGAAATCTATCTCTCCCACCTACATCTTCTCCTTCATTAGAGAATATATAAATGCATTCCTTAGACCGCCTCCACCTACTGCGTCTCCTCCCAAGGGTGCTTCGAAGGGGAGTGAGGGTGGGGGGTGTAGGGGGGGGGAAGCCATAAGAGGCGCCCCAGAAACAGGCACAAACGAGGCTCTTAACTGGTTCCCGCTTAATTAGAGCTTTGCCTTAACTAGCTCGCCCTCACACGTCCCTCACCCTTCACACCGCCGCTCACTCCTTATCTCCGTGTACCAAGTGAATTTCTCAGATTATAAATGGAGGGTTTTTAATGCATTTTCTGGCCGTCTGTACCGCGTTTATGAGAGAGAGAGAGAGAGAGAGAGAGAGAGAGAGAGAGAGAGAGAGAGAGAGAGAGAGAGAGAGAGAGAGAGAGAGAGAGAGAGAGAGAGATTAGGAGTAACAGAGGGAGGAAAGGAGGAAGGAGGAAGAGCAGGATAAATAAAGAAGGCTAAGAGAAGAACGAAAACTAGAACAAAAAATAAAAACAAAAAATAAAGCAAAAAAAAATCGTAATTGTGAAGCTTAATTGATCAAAAAGTCACTGCAATAATAATAATAATAATAATAATAATAATAATAATAATAATAATAATAATAATAATAATAACAATAATGAAAATAATGACATATACTCTCGATCATATACTTTATCATACCAACATTATCATCATCATCATCATTATCATCATTATCATCATTATCATCATCATTATCTGAACGTACCATCACCATTATTCAGATCCATGCTGTTGTCGCCTCAAGCCTGCCCCTGTCAGCCACCAACCCTGAGGCAGTGTTTAGAGAGCGTGACCAACAAACACACAACTCAACGCTTACCTAACTGTTTGTCCTTCCATGCAGATTAGTAGACCAGCGAGTACCTGAACACACCTGGACACACCTGGACACACTTAAACACACCTGAAAACACCTGAAAACACCTGGAAACACCTGAGGAAGACAAAACGTAATACTCTATACACCAAATTAGGTCCTGGCGAAGGGAAATTTTATTGGTAAAGAAAATAGAAGTGAATAAGATAAAAATAAGGAGAGTTTTAGGTAAATATTCGATCTTTTTTTCTTCATACCGTCATCTCCACTTTTTTTCCATCACCCCATCCACTACATCCACCACCACGCCCACCACCACCACACCCTCCACCACCACACCCTCCACCACCACCACGCCCTCCACCACACCAGCTTCCATTACCACACGGCTAACGGCGGGAATTTGAGTCTCCTTCTCATCCCTCATCAAGCCACGCGTCAACGGTCTCCGGAAACATGGCAAAAACTAGTCTGGATATGAGGAGGAGGAGGAGGAGGAGGAGGAGGAGGAGGAGGAGGAGGAGGAGGAGGAGGAGGAGGAGGAGGAGGAGGAGCAGCAGTAGGAGGTGGTGGCAAAACATCGTGTCTGTCCTTCCCGCAGAACAAGGCGCTAATGATTGTAATTAACGAGAGAGCGAGGATTAATTGCGCAACTTGAAAGGTTCCCGTTGATGTTAGTTGATAACCCGCATCCCGTAGACATGGTAGGGGGGGGCGGGGGGTAGGGTGGCTAAACAAGGCGACACACACACACACACACACACAGGGAGGCGGTGGCGGTGCTGGTTGAAGTGAAGAAAAGAAAGTTATTTATGTAAGTAAGTTTAATGTCTGTGTATGTATGTATGTATGTATTCATGTATGTATGTATGTATGTGTGTGTGGGTTTTGTATGTAAAGTGCTTTATGCAATGGTTTCTTTTGTTTTATTTGTTGTGTGTGTTTTCTTTGTACTTGACTATCTTGCAATGAACCTTTTTTTCTATACATATATATACATTTCTTACTTTATCTCATCCCTGCGTTCTTATTCACCTTCTATACTCCTCCTCCTCTTGTTGTTGTGCTTTCTCCTCCTCCTCTTGTACCTTCTCCTTCTCCTCCTCTTGTTCCTTCTCCTCCTCCTCTTATTCCTTCTCCTCCTCCTCGTCTTGACTTCCTTGATCGTCACTGTTAAGGTAATGGGAGGAAGTGCAGGACGAGGGAGCAGCAAGACCTTCCCCTCAACCTGCTGACGAAGAAAGGATCACTGAATTAACATAAAGAGAACAGATTTGCATTGATAACCTCACCCTCTTTACCTATAATAGTAGTAGTAGTAGTAGTAGTAGTAGTAGTAGTAGTAGTAGTAGTAATAGTAGTAGTAATATCAACGGGGGTTCTTTCCTTCCTTCAGACATCCACATGGCGTACCCTTAGAGAAACGTGAGAGGAATGAAAGCTCCTCCTCCTCCTCCTCCTCCTCCTCCTCCTCCTCCTCCTCTGCCCTGACGACACCTATAATGCTTATTTCTTTACTGCCTCAATTTTATATATATCTCATACTTTTATTCTTCTTCTTCTTCTTTAGTTCCCCTTTCATCTTGCCTTGCCTTATGTCTTCTTCTTCTTCTTCTTCTTCTTTACGTTGCTTTACACACACCAAACACGTATTTTTATGGGTCGTTTCGTGTCGGTTTTCATCAGTTGCCTTTGTTCTTTTTGTCTTTTAGTGCTGTTTCCTTCTCCTCCTCTTCTCTCTCTCTCTCTCTCTCTCTCTCTCTCTCTCTCTCTCTCTCTCTCTCTCTCTCTCTCTCTCTCTCTCTCTCTCTCTCTCTCTCTCTCTCTCTCTCTCTCTCTCTCTCTCTCTCGCTCTCTTAATTCGGCTTTTTCGTTTTATATTGTTATTATTTTTTTTGGTTTATTTGTCTTTTTTATTTTTATTTATTTATTCTTCCTTTCCTCTTTCAGTATATTTTTTTTTTATTTGTTTATTTATTTATTTATTTATTTATTCATTCATTTATTTATTCATTTATCTATTGTTTTTTATTTCATTTGTGGCGGTATTTTTATTTATTCTTTTTCCTTTTATATTTTTCTTTATATATATTTATTTTT
>JAPQNM010000036.1:3424368-3439368 GCA_029783475.1 Metacarcinus magister
TGACAGAGGTATGTGGTGGGTGCATAAAATTTAGGGTTTGGGTACACCTCACACCTCATACTCATCCCTCATACTCATCCCTCATCTCCACCTGGACGCTCGCTCATTCATAGATCATTGCTTCCTCGGAATACCAAGAACCTTATTCACATGCTCGATCAGTCTTAAGTTATGAGAGTTGCTGATTCAGAAGGTAATGGCGGTGTGTGTGTGTGTGTGTGTGTGTGTGTGTATGTGTGTGTGTGTGTGGAAGTGACTATAGTGAAGGTATACGACGATTGAAAGCGAGATCACACACACACACACACACACACACACACACACACACACACACACACACACACACACACACACACACACACACACACACACACACACACATCACCACGGTAGTAGTAACATATTTTACGACTATAATATCCTCCAATGCTCCTCTGCCATCTGGCGTCCAAGTGTGGAATTAATTACAACCTGCCAATAAGGTACAAAACCACATTGCCTCACCCCCTAAAATAACCCTTATGTACCTTAGCGTTGAGAATGACTACTGCTACGTTGGTGTAGATCATATATTCCGAGGCAGATGGGCAGTAAGGTATCCAGGATTGCAAGCAGGTGAGATGGCAAGGTGATAAACAGACCACGCTTTGCATTCACTAATTGATTCTCAGCCTCACCTGTAAATGGGCCAAACAGACACCAATGAATAAACCCCGAAAATGAAGACGTGGACCAGATGAGAAAGTGATCTAAAGGAAGGATTATGTAGGTTCCTTTAGTTAACACGTGAGGTTATTGCTCTTCTAGTATGACATAAAGGTGGTAGGGATAGGGTGGAATAGGTAGAGTTTCGACCAAAGCGTCCTAAGGAGATTGAATGATTAGTAGAGAGGATTTGACTCTCTGCATTCACTGGTGTGGAACGAAGGGGTTCAACTTTGTAAAGAGGTTCCAACCCTCATGATCGTCTCACCATCTATGATTTACGATATTACTTAAAGAGAGTAGAGCAAGTACCCTCTCTCTCTCTCTCTCTCTCTCTCTCTCTCTCTCTCTCTCTCTCTCTCTCTCTCTCTCTCTCTCTCTCTCTCTCTCTCTCTTTCTCTCTGTATTGCTCTGATGTGTTATGTTTTCTACTTAGTAAAGAGATTGCAAGCGTTGTTACACTCTCAGCACCTCAGATTTACGATATTGACTCTCTCTCTCTCTCTCTCTCTCTCTCTCTCTCTCTCTCTCTCTCTCTCTCTCTCTCTCTCTCTCTCTCTCTCTCTCTCTCTCTCTCTCTCTCTCTCTCTCTCTCTCTCTCTCTCTCTCTCTCTCGTTCAGTAGTTTGTCTTTACGTTCAGTAGCGGAGTGCTCAAGGCGGAGGGAGTAGCAGTAGTGTTGTAGTTAGTGCATGAATGACGTGATTACCTTAACTTTACCTCACTAAGAAACACTCACCGTTGCCTCACCTACCTAACCCACGTCACCTTTGTAAACACTCTAAGATTTCTCTATACACACTAATACACTCACTAATGTATACCAACCGTTACCTCATGCATAACACCCTTGGTTTACCCTCCAGACAGGTTTCCCATACACACAAACACATACCCACACATACCCACACATACCCACACACACACACATCACCTTTCACATACCCTGCATACCTACACATCCCATCACTGCCATTACAAGGAACCCTAAACAACCATACTACTCCGCCACAACAGCAGGGAACCCACACGCGAACTAGTGATCAGCGGTAGTAAGCTGAGCGCCCTGCTACTCCTCTCTGAATGTTCCTAGACACTGCTGATCATAGTGAGCCACGGTTCACTGCATCGGTAACAGCTGTGTTTGGGAGACTCTCTTGCAATTACGTGGAGCTCAGGGGGAAACAGGGCTCAAGAAATAGTACCCTTTATCCCTTGGTGGTAGTTCCTTAATTCCTTAGTAAGATAGAGGGGGTTAGAGTTAGGGTTGAGGGTAGAGGGAGTCCCAATGCAGTGTTTTGGGAGAGGGTTAATTCGTGTGGTGTAATGAGTCGTAATGAGGGAGCCGTAATGATGACGTGTGCGGCTTAATCCCAGGTGGAAATTGCATGATGGTTGTGTTTTGGATTTCCTGTTAATTGCTGTTTTGTTGTCTTGTCTACTTGTGTTGCGTAAATGGAGTGAAGCTTCTCTTTTTTCTTCATCCTCCTCCTCCTACTTCTTTTTCTTCTCCCTCCTCCTTCTCCTCCTCCTTGGTATCAGTAGCTGCGTTGTGTTGGTGAGTTACCGTGGACAGTGTTGTTCTCTTACTTGTACCTGTTTGGCGCCAAAACCTCACATGGTGTTAAGCGAGACGAAATTGTAACCAGGAAAAAGACAAGAGAAGGATTTTTAGTTAAGTTTATTTTCTGAAGATATCTTTCTACAATCACCATCACCACTACTACTACTATTACTACTACTACTACTTCTACTTCTACTACTACTACCTGCGTGACTACTACACACTCCTCAGGTTGACCCTCTACTTATTATAAGTTATTTAATAAGCCAAGTCAATATGGCCGAGACTCATGATTATAACGATATAGGATAAACGGGGCTAAGTGAATGAGAGAGAGAGAGAGAGAGAGAGAGAGAGAGAGAGAGAGAGAGAGAAAGAGAGAGAGAGAGAGAAAGAGAGAGAGAAAGAGAGAAAGAGAGAGAGACTAACTTAAGAGATGCGAGTAACCGAAATGAGTGAAAAAATATGGAAACCTTTGAGAGCTGTTGAGATAATTGGCGATAATTATATGTTACGTGTGTAGAGTGTCAAGAGTGTGGCGGGGAAGGGGCGGCGGGAGGAAGGGCTCACCACCAACGCCCTTCACTCCCCCACCCCACCCCCCTTCACGCCCTCCTCCCCTCACTAAGCCTCCTCCAACTCCTCTTCCTCTTCCCTCCACCTCATACCTTACTCCATATGATCCCTCTCACTCTCTCTCTCTCTCTTATACGCATCACATCTACCTGTCTGAACGCACCAATCAAACAGGTGGGAGAGTAATTTCAGGTAAACTCGTGACATCTTTCCCCCAGGTGTCTGTTACCTGTCGATGGTGATTAGCTGTTATTTCCTCGCAGGTGTGTTGGGGGAAGGTGGGTGTGTAGAGGTGTAGAGGTGAGGTTAGGTTAGGTTAGGTTTGTTATGTATATATACTAGTGATGTTGAAGGATGTTTTTAGTTGTTGTTGTGAAGGTTAGTTGAAATGATGTTTTTGTAGAGTTATTGTGTAAGAAAGTTTGATTTTTTTATATAGGAAGTTTTGGAAATGTGATTTTTTGAGATTATTCATATTTATACATATATATTGACACACACACACACACACACACACACACACACACACACACACACACACACACACACACACACACACACACACACACACACACACACCATAAAATCAATCTCTCCTTCACAAAGCCATAAAAGTAGAAGCCATCTACTTCTATACACCTCAAGAACCACCTCCAATAAAGTGATATACCACAAAGGTCATATTACTTCATTTCAACATAGGATTTCCGACGTTATGAATCCCTGAGGGTGAAGGATGAGGTGTGAGGGAAATGGTTCCTTCCTTCCCTCCTTCCCTCCATTTTTCCCTCCCTTCCTATCCTCACCCTGTCCCTTCACCTGTCTTTTCCTCCCTTCCACACCTGTCTCTGTCTCCCTCTTCCTCTCCCTTTCTCTTCCTAGCCTTGCATCCTTCACCTCCTATTCACTCTCCCTCCCCAGCATCCTATCACCCCGTCCCTCCACCCCCCCGCCCAGTCCCTCCCCTCCACCCAGTCCCTCCCCCCCGCCCCCCCCTCACCTTACCTGCCTCGCATCACACCTGTCGCCTCAGACCGAATTCAGACCCGCGGATCACGTACCAAACAGGACATTCCGGTATCATCCATTTGCAATACATTAGTTCCCAATCTCTTTCTTCCTCTCTCTCTCTCCCTCCCTCCCTCCCTCTCTCTCTCTCTCTTTTATGGTGTTTTCCTCTCTTTCTTTCTCTCTTTTCCTTCCTTTGTTGCCTCCACTTGGCCGGAAGAACGTCAGTTGAACGAGTATGTGGCATTTATTATTATTATTATTATTATTGTTATTATTATTATTATTATTATTATTATTATTATTATTATTATTATTATTGTTATTATTGTTATTATGAATGTGTGTTATGTAACCTTTTTTGAACTCAGTGAAATAGATGACGTTTTATCCTTGTAAATGTAACGTGTAAGGTGTGATATGAGGTTAATTAAGAGTATAAGCAGGTGATTAGCAGGTGATTAGCATACCACACAAAACAATGAGCTATATAATAATTCCAACATTGATAAGAGAGATGAAAGATATAATAATAATAAAGACAATACTAATGATAACAATGACAATTATAAATAAACTCAAACAAGGATAAAAAAAAGAACGAAACGAAAATAATAATAATAATAACAATGACAATAATGATGATGACAATACTAACAATAACAACAGGAATTAAAATGATGGTGATAATTGCTTCTGAATCAGTGGTGTTAATTTCCATCCTGCAACACTAATATTATCGCGGTGTGTGTTTGTATTAGTCCAGAATTTACCTGCGTTTGTGGTGATTAATCTATTACGGTGAGGGAAAATAGTGAACCAGGTAAGACTATTGTTATTATTACATTACGTGTGTGGGAGGGAGAGAATCACAGTTATCAGGGAGGGAAAGGGAGAGAATGAGAGAAGGAGAGAGATGAAGGAAATTGACTAAACTTACATGTCTCTCTCCCTTTTTTTTTATACGTATTTTCATCCTTTTTCTATCCAACTCAATAATGCAAGAGTTAATGAGTATGGGAGTTGAGGGAGAGTGGGAGTGAGTGGGAGTGCGAGTGGGAGTGGGAGGGAGTAGTGTTGTAGGTGACCTTACTCTGTGTGTGGGTGAAAGGTATTGGTAAGGGAAAAGTAGGGGGGAAAAAACAGCTTAAGGAAAAGGAAAAACATAACAAGAATAGTTCAGAGAAAAGGGAAGAAAAGAAGCACAAGGTTATATAGAGATACACACGTAGGAAAAAATAATATAAGTAGTAGTAGAGAAAAGTAGTAAAGTAGAACCATTTATAAAAGTAGGTTAAGAAAAAAAAAACTAGTTAGCTGAAAATAACAAAAAAGTTAGAAAAAAGTAAGAAAAAGTAAGAAAAAAGTAACAGAAAGTAACATAAAGTAGCATAAAGTAGTAAAAAAAAGGTACTGTAACACCCCATTACCATTATTCCACAACCACCACCACTCTTTTTCCTCCTCCCCCTCCTCCCCCTCTCCTCTCCTCCACCCACCTTCCCTCCATTTATGTTTTTCCTCCAGCACTTATCACCATCATTATCCTCTTTCCTCCGTTTCAAGACCCAACTTCTTCTTCCTCACTATCCTCCATCTTGGTCTTATCGCCTTAACTTCCTCTGAACAGTTTAATTATCACTCTCCTTAATGTAATGCAGCGTAAGGACACTCTTGACTTCCTGTAGCAACTTTTTCACCACCTCATCCAACGTTCTTGCTTAAACAATAAAGTAATGCATTTCTTTACCTTTACGTAACACAATGAATGGATGTATGAATGAGGGACGAGGTGATGGCTGGATCTAGATGAGTTATAACCTAACTTAACCTAACTTAACCTAACCTAATGTAGTATTTATCAAGGTTCTGGCTTAAGTTTAAAGTTGTAATACACAGAGGGCTTAAAAATGCGTCTAGAATGATGGGTAGATGAATAGAAATCTTCCTGGGGTTAAATGTACCTTGAATTTGATGCTTTCAGACGTATAAGGACGAAAGAGTTGTTGGATAGATGTTAGTTATGTACTCAAGATGGTGTTTAAGCATATGTAAATCTTCCTAAAAGCTTAAAAAGACCTGCGTTTTCATTCTCAAGACTTGCTGGCTGAATATTAGTTCGGTTAGGTAAATCGAGAGTGAGGTTTTTGAGGAATGGAAGCTCTGAGTACAGCTTATTAGAACGAAAAGTCATAGTTATCAAGGACAGGAAGGACGATGAAGATTACTAGGTGACTAAAAACTTACTCAGGCGGGTTGGAAAAATTATGTAGGTGAGTAAGCATATTTTTGGAGTCAATAGCATGTTCATTAAAGTCTGAACCTGGATAAGATGAATAAGAAACTTGAATGAAAACTTATGTAAAGGATATAATATGAAGTTTGAAGGAATGGGATAAAAAAACTGAAGGAAAAGGACAAAATATATGGGAGGAACTGTGAGAATGACATTATATAAAGTTTAAAGAACAGGTAGAAAACGGATCACTGGTAAGAAGTAGGAAAAAAAGGACATTATATAAGGCTTGAAGGATACCTAGAAACAATGCATAGATAGCGAAGGTTAAAAAATCTTAGTAGTAGAAGGTTAAGTTAGGTTAGGTTAGTTTAAGTTTAGGTTAGGTTAGGTTAGGTTAGGTTAGGTTAGATTAGGTTAGATTAGATTTAGTTTAGGTTAGGTTAGGTTAGGTTAGATTAGATTTAGTTTAGGTTAGGCTAGGTTAGGTTAGGTTAGGTTAGGTTAGATATAGTTTAGGTTAGGTTAGGTTAGGTTAGGTTAGGTTAGGTTAGGTTAGGTTAGATTAGGTAGACGAGGTAGACAGAGGCACTATAAAAGCTACCGTCTACTGGCTTCCCTCCGCCTTTCACGCCGCCAAGGACAGGTAATTATGGTGTCATTTAGAACTGAGACTCGGGATACAAGGCATAAAAGGAACATAAAAAGTGGTGAGGGCCCGTAATGAGGCTGCCCAAAATTGCCCTGCTGTAAAAAATACCCCTGAAACTGGAAGACTTCTTTTTTTTTTATTCTTATTTTATTATTTTGTCTGTTTCTAGTTCAGTCAGTTAGTCAGTTAGTCAGTTAGTCAGTCATTCTCTCCGTTTCTCTTTGTCTATAAAACTAGGAAATGTTTAGATACAGTTCGGATTCCATCTTGCCTTAAACTGTATCTGTATCCGTAATATATATACAAATTATTCTCTTTCCGTCACTTTTTGAAGCCGTATTTGCATCTTGGACAGAGGTTTGATGTGTAGTGTGACATGGGGTGAATATTGGGTAGTAAGGATGTGGTTAGGTGGGGTGAAGGGGAGGTGGGGAGGCTAGATGTATCAGTAATTCAGTCATTCGATCGTTATTTTATTCATATTAGATCAAAAAAAACTTATAACTCACACGGAATATATAGTTTACAGTATAACAATCACACCACAAGATACACTAACGATGTATATACCTCTAAAAACAAAGAGTTATTCATATATACCACCACAAGACCGATATTCCTATGTAAAACCCTGGGACGTTGCTCTTAGTGTCAAGTATATCATCATAGTCTCTCGTATTTACATTTTCTTGATGTAGGTACTTGGCGTGGGAGGCTGTCCACCACCTGTTCTTATTATACTTAGTTGCGATGGCATGAAATCACCCTCCGTCTCTTAGGCTGGAAGAAAACACGTCTACGGAATCCATCTTCTTGAAGGGGTAACTTAACCAGCATCGACAAGAGGCGAGGCTGGAGTCCACGCCTCCGCCTCCCACCTGAAGACTCTCCCTGATTCCTACTCACTATTAACTCCGCTGCTCTTGCTGGAAAAATGGGAGCTGATACCTTACTTATCCCTTAACACGCTGCGTAAATCTAGCGTTAAGTGAGAGTAAACTTTGCCCGAACCTCAATAATGGTGGGTAAGTACAAGCCTCAGGAATAATACCACTCCTGGAATACCTCGTTTGGCCCTGAGTGGCGGCGGTGACGGACCAATCAACTCGTCTCCCAACCTGCTGACAGCCAATCACGCCTCAGCTTTTAAAACCAAAGGATAGCTAGCTTCACCCCGTGGTTAGCTGAAGCTGGGTGATGCGGGGTGATGCTGGGGTGAAACTGGGGTGAAACTGGGGTGAAACTGGGGTGTTGGGGTGATGTTTAGGTATACAGTAGAAGGAAGCTAAGCATATTTTACTCTTCTCTGCCTTGCTAGTGGTTAGGTTAGTTTTGTAGTGAGAATACGAGTTTTTTTAATATTTTTTTACTCCTCTCAGCCTCTCGGTGACGTCAGGGATAGCTATTTGAAGCCGAACATGAGTCAAATATTAGGTTTGTTGATGTAAGATTAGTGTTTAAGCATCGCTAGTCTAATGTAAATGAAGGAAGAACTAATATACAGGATACGAAGCTCATGGTGGCAGTTGAATGAAAATTATATATATATACTGGAAGGAAGAGTGATGATTATTAATGCAAGGTTGTCCTGGAATACCAAAGGGAATGTGAAGTAGAGTCAGCAAGGAAAAGGAAAAAGGTGCCTATTGTCCTCCTACTCCTCCTCCTCCTTCTCCTCCTCTTCCTTTTCCTCTTTATCTCACTCCATTGAACTATAAACACCTTAGGGCATAACCAGAAGGAAAAATATGACGGAAATGCAAGCAATGAGAGGATGCAAACTCCCACAAGGAAGCAATGTTTTGAAAGACTGCTTCCTTCCGACCCTTAGAACCATGAATCTTACTAACTAACACAAGGGGGGAAAAATACTGATCCTGAGAACCACGTGTCTTACTAACTAGCACAAGAAGTTTCCCATCAAATATCAGTTATTTTTCCATTTTATATCATTAACGAAGGAAAAATAAACTTGCAACACAGTATAAGAGAATCAATAATGAAAAATGAAACGAACAGGTAGATAGATACAGGTAAGAAAAGTGATAAAGGTGAAAGGTAATTAGTAGTTAGGTGTGTATAGGTAAAAATATAATCAATAGGCTTGTTAGGTGATTGGCAGGAAGGCAGTTGATTAATTTAGATAGAAGATTATTTATTAGGTTAATCTGATAGGTTTGTGTGAGTCAGATAACCGGTTTTTTTTTATTATTTACTCAATTCATATCATCATTATTTACTCCTGTTATTTTGATCTTACTCTCACTTCCCATATACGGTTGTCCTTGTGTGTGTGTGTGTGTGTGTGTGTGTGTGTGTGTGTGTGTGTGTGTGTGTGTGTGTGTGTGTGTGTGAAGTAAAAAATAATATCTTGTTATGTGATGTAAATTTCTTTTTGTTATTATTCATTGCTAGTGTGTCTTGTTGAACGGATACGGAAACAGAATGAAGAATGGGCGGGGAGAGAGAGAGAGAGAGAGAGAGAGAGAGAGAGAGAGAGAGAGAGAGAGAGAGAGAGAGAGAGAGAGAGAGAGAGAGAGAGAGAGATCTTAACTTCATCTTCCTCTTCTTCTTCATAATGTTTTCCGTTTTCTCTCTCTTTGAACCATTAAACCCATGAAATCGAAGCAATGAAACCCAGAGTCAATTAATACAGTGGTGTTTATTGGTTCAGTTGTCTGTCTCGAAGATTCACTGGTTCGGTCTTTCTCGCCTTTATTACTTTGGGTCGAAAAATGTTTATGTTAAGTGGAGTGACACCAGTTTTTATGAAGTCTGTATTTATAGCAAGAATAATGGAAGAGTGGTGAGGCCAAATGATAATGACACGAGGAGAGTAAGAGAGTAACAAGTACGGAGATAAGGACGAGAAGTAAAAATGGGAAGAAAAATCAAAAGAATGTGTATACTATTAATTACTATTCTGCTTATCATTTAATGTCATGGTAAGATGATCACGGCTGAGGAACAAAAAAAAAATATATATCCATAATTATACACCAACGATGCTAAGAATTCTAACTCAAGCTAAAAAATTAAACTCAAAAAATACATACAGACATACAGACAGACAGACAGTACTAAAGACCATGATGTAGTATAATACATAAAAGTAAATTACACACAATGTACTATCAGACTGTAATTCTTTCTAAAAATATGCAGCGCGAACTTTATTTTCTGAGCTGGTGTTGGTAATGGGTGTGATTTAACGTCATTTTGCAGTAGTTGTGATGGGTCTTGAGTACAGTAGATTCAGCCAAGCGTAGCATTCTGCCCTCCGCCTCCCTCACCACACGCTAAAAAGACGTTGACAATAATATTAAAGCTACATTTCTAGAAGGATATACGTTTAACTGTGTGTGTGTGTGTGTGTGTGTGTGTGTGTGTGTGTGTGTGTGTGTAAACTTGCATCACTTCAATCGTTCAATCTCTGACTTCCTTCATCTGCTGCGTATACAAAAAAAAATCAAAATAATATGATCTCAGAATCCGCTTTTGAGTCTAGAAGCTGAGACACAACCTGGAATTATACTCGATAGGATCACAAGATTGAAGCTTCGAACGTGACATGAAGCAGTGATACAGTTACTCATTATTACATGCTTTCTTTCTAACCTGTTTTCACTTATTCCTGGGGGTTTTTTTTTCTGTTTTTTTTCTCTCTCTTGCATTCTTCCTGATGTCGTAATTACAATGACTTATTTGGAATATTTTTTTTTTTATACATTATAGTTTTTTTTTTTCCATTCTATTTTTGTCTCTCAATAACTTTTATTCTTGTCATGTCACATCTGGAACGTAAATCATCTCTCTCTCTCTCACTCTCTCTCTCTCTCGCTCTCTCTTTCTCTCTCTCCACCCATGACACGTAAAAAATCCTATGAATAAACACCTTTAATAAACACAACAGGAACACCAAATGAACCTAAAACATCACCAATTACCAAGCAAGCAGTAACCTTATCACCTGAACCGTTACTTACCTCTAAATAATATCCAGATGAGCCTCAACACCTACCATGCGCCTTACGGACCAGCCACATACATACTACTAAGGCAGATATTAATGGTATCAACGGAACGGTGTCTGGGGGCGAGGCTGCGTGCTCTGAGACTCTGGTATACTAGGGTTGTGGTTTGGTTGGCAGTTCCGCGTTGCAGGTAGAGATTTAAATGGATTTGGTTGAGTGCACCAGACTCACCTGCTCTCATTAATCCGTCAGTTCCCGCAAAGGTGATTTACATTCAGTGGAAACATTTAAAAGGTCAATGATAAGGTGCGAGACTGTTACCAGGATTTAAAGCAAGCTGTGAGGGACATACAGCCTCTAGGAAGGTCAATGTACACTTATATATACACACATATACACACATACTCAACCGAAAATGTATGTTATTTATTATTATTTTTTTTTGGGGGGGGATTGTGTGTGTGTATGTGTGTGTGTGTGTGTGTACGTGTTTACCATTTTGAGGAGGAAGAGAGAAGCAACAGAGGAACCTGATCCTGTCTCCCATGATCATACCTGTTTATAATTTACCTGCCAAGAGAGACAGTCAAATTAGAACTAAGTATTTCTGACTTTATCCATTGTGTTAAAAGCTTCACTCTAAGTTGTCCACCACCACCACCACCACCACCACCACCACCACCACCACCACCACCACCACCACCACCACCACTACTATCACCACCACCATCACCATCACCACTATAGCCATCACTATCACCTTTGTTATTATATGTCCTATCACCACCATGACTTTAAACTACTATCACTTTGTCATCATTATCATCACCATCACTGTCACATTCATTGTCATTATCATTATCACTACTAGGACTGATTTAAGGTGTCTTCACTATCACCGGTCACCATCAGGACTACCACCACCTGCCACCATCACCACCATAATAATAAGCATGAAGTTGAAGAATAAGAATAAGAAAAAAGAGGAGGAGGTGGTGGAGGAAGAGGAGGAGGAGGAGGAGTAAGAGAAGGAAGAAGAGAAGAACACACACACACACACACACACACACACACACACACACACACACACACACACACACACACACACACACACACACACACACACACACACACACCACTACCACCACCACCACCACCATCACTTATAACAATCACCATCAACATCAGTACTAACACATTCATCACCATCTTCACTACCACCACCACCACCACATCAACCACAGCTAAACCAGAATCAGTAGCAAGCCAACCATCACTATCTCCACCATTACCTAGCTCACCACCACCACCACCACCACCACTACCACCACCACTACCACCACCACTACCACTATAGTCAGCTCTACTTCACCTTTGTTTAATAGTGTCTAGTTCCTTTCAGTCTCTCTTCTTATCCATTTTCTATTCTATTTCCTTGAGGTATGAAAATTGGACCTCAACAATTTTCCTTTTAAATCTATATATAAGTATTCTTTGTGCTACATAAGGGTCTTCAACAAGGTCACGCACTATTACCCCCAGACCCTATTATTCACTATACACGAGTGATCTAATTTGACCGTAAATCAGGTTGGCATTAGGGATTATCACAGGTTGGCTCTAGTCTGAAGCTGCAAGGTAAACATTAGGTAGGCAGCGGGAGCCCAATACCCAGCCACACCTGAGGTACCTGGCCTACCTTATCTGGGGAGAGTGAGACACCGATCACCTGGACACTAGGCCTACGGGTGGGTTAGGGTAGGGGTGGTAGGGGTGACAGTAGTGGTGGTGGTGGTGGTAATAGTAGTAGTAGCAATAGTAGTAGTAGTATGTTAGTTGTGGTGGAATGCCTACTACTACTACTACTACTACTACTATAATAATAATGTTAAGACTCATATGACACTTTAATTAGAAAAAAACACGGGTCTTCGTAGCACAAGTATAAGAAACAAACACTTCAAACACCATCAACACACCTACACAGCATTACACAAACACCAGACACACGCAACACCACCATTACCCTCAGCAACACCAATCAACACCTGAGAAACACTTACATTCAACACCAGCCTCGTATCAGTTGGCACCCCGCAGCCCACGTTCACCTCAGTCACGCTCCCACCACACCATTACAACACCATCACCACACCATCACAACACCATCACAACACCATCACAACACCATTTCATTACAAAGCATCTTGACCTCCATTAGGTTTATAGTATACCTTTACACTATATGGTTTTCACACACACACACACACACACACACACACACACACACACACACACACACACACACACACACACACACACAGCACACAGCACAAGAGGCGAGAACACAATATAAACAACATAAGCAAACCAAACTATATGATAAAAAAAAATAATAAAAGCGAAGATGAGTGAAAAAAAAAGAAAAAAAAAGAATAGACACTAGAGAGAGAGAAAAAAAATAAATAGAGAGAGAGAGAAACTAGATCACTCTCTCCAGCTGTGTCTCGCGGTGGTGTCCTTTGCCTGAAACACATAACAAGGGAACCATCTGATCACCTGAAAGCCAACTAATGACTCACACCCTCCGACCAAGTGTTATCACGATCCTCAATCTACTCTTAACACCCACGGCGATATCAACCCAAGACCTGTCCGGCTCCCTATTCATCTCCCCTATACAATCTCCCTGTAATGGTCACCTACTACATACCACACCCACCACCTCCTCCCCCTACAAGGCATACGTCATACAACACTTCCCCTTCAGGGCCCCATACTTACTCCTCCATATTTAGCAGCGTAGAACTTCACTGTTTTTGTAGTGTATATTTTTATGGTTGTGTTGTTTGGTGTTAAATCTTGCTGAGACTCGATTCCCAATTTGGTTATAATTTAATATATTGTCACCTACATGTCCCCTTGCTTTCCTTCCTCACTGTAGGTAATATCATTGTAGCCACTGTAGCATAACACCCCATGGTATGTATAGTGACGAGGTGTAACAACCAGCCTACCATCACCACTACCATTCTCAACCATACAAACCAGTGTTTACCATTATTTTGCCTCACATGCTCTCCTTCATCACAATCTCCTCCCCTTTATAACTCCCTCCTCCTCCTCCTCCCCCTCCTTCTTCCCCCCCTCTTCCTCCTCCTCCTCCCGCCCCCCGCCATTATCTTAGCCTCTCCACGCCCTCTGTCTGTGGTCGCTGAGAAATTAATGCAAGGAATATTATTTATGGTATTTATATATAATGTGTTAGAAGGTTGGTGTTGTTATGAGGCATTGAGGTCTGTGTGAGTGTGTGTGAGAGTGATTGTGTGTGTGTGTGAGTGAGTGTGTGTGTGTGTGAGTGAGTGTGTGTGAGTGTGAGTGACTGAGTGGCTTTTTAATTAATGAGATCTTCAATGTATAACTTCTTACTAAGTTAATAAGAGTATATTGACTTAACTTAACACACAATAAATAATACCTACAGTTACTACGCTGAAATTGAGTAAGTTTTTAGTTATATACAAAGACAAAATAAAAAAGAAGTTATGATTTAGTATATTTTTCTTACGTCAACACAAAGAAAACTTATGATTATTATGAGAAGAAAACAAGGGAAGATTGGTGTGAGTTTTCGTCTTTTTTTTTATTATTTTTTTATACTTCAGTAGAAAGAAAACCAAAATGTAAAAATTATGTTGATGATGATGATGTGGTGATGAAAGTAAATGAACACACACACACACACACACACACACACACACACACACACACACACACACACACACACACACACACACACACATATCAAGTGTTGCTTTCTAGGTGAATGAATGCAATTACAAGGACCGGTTCTGTCTGTCTGTCCGTCCTTTTGACCCCTTAAATTTCTCTCTCTCCCTCTTTCTCTCTCATACAAACCATACCACCTGCTGCACCACCACCACCACCACCACCACCACCCTACCGTCACCCCCCCCCCCTCGTCACCCCTCATAACCCAGCCCACCCTAATTACCTCCCCTTAACCCCTCCCCGCCGCGCCAGAAGCCGACCCTTAATTAGGGAACATCGCAACAGGTGAACAGGTGACCGCTGGAGCGTGGCGTGCGTGTGTCGTCGGCAGGTGAGTCCCCACGCCCTCTCCGCGCCCTTCGTGACCCTCTGGGGGTGTGGGCGGCGGAGCAGGGGTCGAGGGCGTGCCTTAGGCGTTGCCGCGGGCGTGGAGCACCTGGCGTGTGAGGGAAGGAGTGTGCTAACCTTTGGTGGTGTGGTGTGGCGTTTAGTGG
>JAPQNM010000036.1:3449368-3474368 GCA_029783475.1 Metacarcinus magister
GTGTGTGTGTGTGTGTGTGTGTGTGTGTGTGTGTGTGTGTGTGTGTGTGTGTGTGTGTGTGTTGTGTGTTGTGTGTGTGTGAAAAAATAGTACAAGTTTTTTGAGTTTCTTGTAAAAACTATTCACACACACACACACACACACACACACACACACACACACACACACACACACACACACACACACACACACTGTAGACATTTTTGGATAGGCTTTAAAAGGACAAATAAAATGACGATATCCATAATTTCAATATTTATCTTTTTATAGATCAAAATACTCACCTTACATATTTTTTTTTCCAGTATTTAATCATATACAAATTAAGTGTTTTTATTAATAGTTTAAATAATAATTAAAGATGAATCCCTTGCGTCACCTCACTCGCTCACCTGGTGATATTTAGTTCAATAATTACCTGCAACACACCTTGGCACTTTTTCCTTCCTGTCTCGTGCCTGGCGGGTGAGTTATAGGTGTGAAAAGGTGTGTGTGTGTGTGTGTGTGTGTGTGTGTGTGTGTGTGTGTGTGTGTGTGTGTGTGTGTGTAGGAAATAGTGTTGCTTCTATTAGTAATTACAACTGTTAGTGTCAATATTTGTCGTGTAAATATATTCATTATTTTTATACGAGTCTTTCTGTTGGGCTAAACAAATAATTCTCCAGGTGTGTGTGTAGGTGTGTGTGTGTGTGTATGTGTGTGTGTGTATGTGTGTATGTGTGTGTTTTTTTTGCTATACCTCCCTGCATGGGTTCACCTAAACAAGCAGTCATTCATCACAGTGTTTGGCGGGACACTAAGCGGTGTTTGAATGCAGATGTGGTGTGAAATATCGTTTATTATGTTTAAATTGCCTGGCTATAGATCACACGAGGGAGGAGGAGGAGGAGGAGGAAGGGAGATCACAGGTAATATATTGTAATGGGTAGTGAGAGGGCAAGGTGGAAGGAAGAGGGGAAGAGATGCTCGAGGAAATGGTCACTCCACCACCACCACCACCACCACCACCAGTACCTTAACCAATTAGGAAAGGTCACGAATTACATTACACTCTGCCTGATGTTGTAATTTGTTAATGTTATCTGAATGATGATCGTAAGTAACGCTGAAACGCTGTCCAGTACGCAGAGGGAAATGAGAGGATAAAGTGAGTAAACAGATGAGAATGAGAGAAACAGAAAGAAAGACAGAAAGGTGTATCTCAGGTATTGGTAACAGGTGGGAATAGCAATTAGAATAAAGTCTTGGAATGAGGAATGAGTGTTGCCAACTAAACAGACGTCCCTTTGTAATTTATGTGTTGAACTGCCTCACCGCAACCCTTGTTCTGGTAACGATGAGATATATAAACTAAGACGCCACTGTTACCAATTGAAATATCGTTCAACAATGCAATTACAAGCAACTATTAACTACATTTATCTTTACACACGTCATCGGTATTGTTTTTATTATACAGCTGTCTCTTCAAGGTGATAAGAAGATAATAATAATAATAATAATAATAATAATAATAATAATAGTAATGATAATAATACAGTTACAAAATCAATGGATGTTGTTTAATGGAAAGTAAAGGTAATTTTATGGTGTTACACAGGTGATTAAGGTGATGTAGAGGCGCCAGGTGTTACTCAGGTGAGGGAGGAAAGGTGTGAAATTTGAGTGTGTGAAGTTGCCTCATAGAAAGTGTTTTATAATTGGTCAGGGTGTTTTATTTTTTAATGTGAGGCTTATTTGTCCTCCTCCTCCTCCTCCTCCTCCTCTTTGTCTGTTTGTTCCTCCTTGCTGTTCCTTTGTGTTTTCATCTTTCTTTTCCTTCTTTTTTTCCTCCTCCTCCTCCTTCTCCTCTCCCTCCTCTTCTGCAAGTATTATAATCACTGCTACTACCACGACTACTACTACTATATTTTGCTTCTCCTATTATCAGTGTCTAAAAAGTTGTAGTAGCAGTAGTAGTAGTAGTAGTAATAGTAATAATAGTAGCAGTTAGAAGGAGGTGGAGGAACATCAGTAGTAACAACAGCAACAACAGCAATAACAACAGTAACAGTAGCACTAGAAACAGTAACAGAAGAAACTTGTTCCATTTAAAGATTGAACATTTTTTTTCCCCCAACAAGATTTAGGAAATAGAGTACAGTTAACATTTTTTTCCTTCTCCTAATTTACCTAGCATTGAATTGTACTTATACTGTGTTCACTTTTTCCTCACCTTTACCTCACTCGTTCATTGTGCGTAATTATCTGTATTTGAAGGTTTAAGTAAATGTTATGCAAATTACTAATCACTGGAGAGGAAGAACATGAAACGTTAATTATAAAGTCAACTCGTAAAGCTTTCTGAGACTTGAATGTGACCTTGTTTATCATTCTCAATGTTTAATTCTATTCTAGTTTTTATTCTCTTATTTATTCTGTGTTATGTGTTAGCTCCTTATATGTATTTGACTTATATATAAATAACCTTCTTTCTCTCTCTCTCTCTCTCTCTCTCTCTCTCTCTCTCTCTCTCTCTCTCTCTCTCTCTCTCTCTCTCTCTCTCTCTCTCTCTCTCTCTCTCTCTCTCTCTCTCTCTCTCTTTTTCATATCACACACCCACACACAGGCACATCCCACAGGCACCATTACACGCCTCAACCCTTACACCCACCCCCCAAAAAAGCCCCCAAAAAACACTGATTCATACTGTCTCGAATGTTGGAAAAATCTTCGAACCATATATTCGAAGCTTCGTTCGTGGCCCTGGTGTTGAATATCTGAATTTTGCATTGGCTAAAAACCGGATCCAACATTCACACACTGTACCTGCAACGAGCTGTAATCAGAAGCCAAGGTTACAGGCTATCTACATAAGATTTAATCGAGATGATGTAACATTTTGATAACCGCAATTACAGCGTATAAAATAAACTCAGATGAAACCCCTCGACGGTTTTATGGCGCAGGATATCAGCTGTACCGATGTCTGGGCTGGTGCTGCCGCTAATAACGTGCTGTAATATTGTGGCCAGTTAATAGGGCAGCTTCTTCTTCTCCTCCTAGGTGTGTGTGTGTGTGTGTGTGTGTGTGTGTGTGTGTGTTAGGGAAAAACCTGCTCGCTGCTCTCTTATGAACCTTTAAAGAAAAATCTGAGGTAGACAGATTTTCCACACACACACACACACACACACACACACACACACACACAATGTACCCTATAACACAAGCCAAGATAAGAAAAGAATATACCACCACAACCTAATACAATTTACATGGAGTCATTACCTCAAATTTACATGGTATTGTGTCCTACCATTACCACTCTTTAAGGTAACAAATAATGAAGGGAAGAACGGTAACCAATGACACAGGTGGGGATCATTACCTTGTTTGCGGTAGTTAGTGGTTTATTGACTTACTAATAGCATATCAACCCTATATTTTACCGTGTATTATAAACTTTCAGTCCAGGAAGTGACATCAGCAGGTTTTTGGCTAATGGTAGTTATTAGAAGGCTGGTATTAATGGGGTGATGGGGGGAGGGTGGTGTGGTGGGAGGTGATGAGGGTGAGGGGGGGTAAAGGGGTGTTCTCGATTCCAGCTGCGTATATGGATCTGTGTGTGGGGTTGTTTTTAGTGTGTTTATTTTTTAGTGTAGTTTTGGGATGATGTAGAAAGGTGATGTTAGCTGTGTTTTGATTTTTGAAAGAGATGGTTTTTCTTTTTCCTTTTTTTTTCGGTTTTTGGTTTGGTTTCTATATATATTTTTGTATTTTTTTTATTATGACTTTGATAGTAAATTGTTCTCTACTTTTTTTTTATCATTCATTTATTCCTCTATTAATTTCCTTTATCATGTATCTTTTCTTCACACTATTTTTCATTCATTATCTAGTTCCAACTTTTTCATTAATCTATCCCACTCTATCCTCATCTATTTCTTTCCTTTCTAAATCCTTCCTTCGTCCTAACACCCAATACCTCACCATTTTCTCAATCCTACATTCCAGACTTTCCCTCATTTTACCTTCTCTCACTTCCCAATTCACTCACTACCCGTCCTGTCTCCCTCCTTCCCTCCCCACCTTCCTCCTCCTCCACTACTCCCTCCAATCACTCCGCCATTCGTTCCACTCCCCACTACCGACTTGCCTCACCCACCTCACTCCGTCTTCATCCATCACACACCAGCGAGGGGAGACTTAGTTGGGCTGGATTCCTATTTTGAGGTGAGTCAAAACATGCCAGGTGAACCGCGCTCATAATTAACACTGGATTACCTGTTGAGAGAAAAAGAAAGAGAGAGGAAAAAAAAGAGAAATAGACAGAATGGAAAAAGTTAATAATTAGATAGAGAATTAGACAGAAAGAAAAAGTTTATTAATTTTAAGAGTTCATATTTTTAGCTACAATTTTAAAGTCATATAGAAATAGACAGAACAAAAAAAGTTAATAATTTTTAAGACTCCATATTTTTGGCTACACTTTCAAGGTCACCCAAGTCTCCTTCCATCCTACCTGTCCAGCTTAATAGTCTAGGTGTGAGTGTCTTCAGCATGTCAAGTGTAGCATAATGCATGAGTCACTCCTCCTTGTCCCATCTTACGAGGCCAAATTTAGGTGTGCTTAGTTCCCTTAATTACCGGAGACTCTCTTGTGTTTGTAGGTTTCTGGAATTTATACATACTCTTATATTTCTCTTGCTTGTCATTGTTTGTTAGTTGGAGGATTGTAAATAATTGGGTTTAGGGGAGAATGTTGTTTTTGTTTTTCTTTATAAATTGGTTGGTTTGGTTGGGTTAGGTTAGGTTAGGTTAGGTTAGGTTAGGTTAGGTTAGGTTAGGTTAGGTTAGGTTAGGTTAGGTTAGGTTAAGTTAGGTTAGGTTAGGTTAGGTTAGGTTTGGTTTGGTTTGGTTTGGTTAGGTTAGGTTAGGTTAGGTGATATTTATTGTGTTTTTTTAACCTATATTTTTCTTATTGTTTCAGGTAAGGTGATGTGCTCTTCCATTTGCCAGCTGGAGTTACTTACTGTGAGTGTTACTTGTTCATTGATTTTTCTTCTGTCGTTTTTATTTAGTTCATAGATATTTGTACTAATTTTTCAGATTAGATTTCTTCGTTCATTTCCAGGAAGTTTGATATAAATTCCATGACGAAGATAAAGAATAATACATCGTCTTTAGTTCATAGATAAGGTGTTTAGAAGACGTTTGTAAAGAGGATTAGATTAGGAAAGGTGTGCAAGGTGAGAGAGAGAGAGAGAGAGAGAGAGAGAGAGAGAGAGAGAGAGAGAGAGAGAGAGAGAGAGAGAGAGAGAGAGTTACCAGGCAAAAACCAATTGAACAGAAGACAGAAATAGACAGATGGGTGGTAATGATGACCGCTGAGCATGATGAGGCAAGACAGACTGAAGAGGAGGAGGAGGAGGAGGAGGAGGAGGGGGGGAGGAGGGGGGAGGGGGGTGTAGAGGTCATCCCCAGCCCAGTAATCGTTCCCCCACGCCCTCTTTTGACCCTCATCCTGCCAACGCTAGAAGGGAAGGGAAGAAATGCGAGACAAATGAGAGAAACTATAACACAAATAATGATAAATGAGAATACCTGTCATTGTTTTCCTCATGAGAGAGAGAGAAAAAGAGAGAGAGAGATAGAGAGAGAGAGAGAGATAGAAAGAGAGAGATAGATTAGGTTATGAAGAAAAAAATTGCCTTGCTATGATGTAGGGTCCGAGAGCGAGCGAGCACCTCTCACTACCTTACCCCCCGACAGCCTACGCCAGACTGACGAATGGCGGCCAAGCACGATTCTCAGAGAGCCATTCTGTGGTTACCTAATTGCCAAATGAGAGGCTGCGGGAGGCTGGGTAATGCCTCCTCCTCACCCCCCCTTTACCCCCTCCCTTTAACCCTCCCTTATCTCCCTCCCTTTTCCCCCACTTTTAAGCGTCTGTACTCATCCTGAAAATGTCTCCCTTTACGGCTCCAGACTCCCTTTCCCATCTCTCCCCCCCCCCTTCCCCCCCCCTCCTCCCTTTAGGTATTTAGGGAAACCACAGGTATGAAAGTCACGGATGCAGGTGAGTGATAAAAAGGCAGAAAATCCCATAAAATAACGTTCAAAGGTCGAAACGAAATAAAGAGAGAAAGAGAGAAAGAGAAAGAGAAAGAAAGTGAATTAATATTACATGGAAATTTAGAAGAAGTTTAGATTATAACGTTAAAAAAAAAAGGGTCACTAAAAGAATATGGAGTCTTGAAAGAGAAAGAGAAAGAGAAAGAAAGTGAATTAATAGTACATGGAAACTTCGAACTATAAGGTATAAAAAAAATATAACAAAAATAACATAGAGTCCTTTTAAAAATGTGAGGTTAGACGTGGGTTTGATTGGCCAAGTCCATTCCAGCGGCTGTCATCGTGGGGTTGGCATTAGTGTATTTACCTTCAATATCTCAAGTACAGATTCCTAGTTATCAGCTCTACCACTACTTCTTTGCTCCTTCCTACCTACCACCCCTTCCATGTTCTTCCTACAGTAGTGAGAGGGAGTGTAGTAAACCCTCCCTTCCCCACACCATCCCTTCCGCCCTGCCCTCCCTTCCCCTTCGGTCCCTTAGTCGTGTAATTGCTACGTTGTACAGTGCACTCGACTCCCTTTTAAAACCCTCATTTGGCTAATTTCTGCTTGCATTATGCGTGCAACCACCACGACCCGGTTATTTTAGAGATATTTTTCGTTTCTCCTTAACTGTTACCTTGGAGTGAGATTATGCAGTGCAGGGTTATGAGAGCCTTATTAACCCTTCCTTGCCCTTAACATATACCCAAGGCTGTGTATATTTGTGTTCCTGTCCCCTTGGATTTACGTGTTAAAGTGTATTTCTTGTATCTTAACTGGTTTTCTCTGTGTGTTTTTTCTTCCCATTTTTTACTCTGAATTATCTTGGTGGTGAGAAATTTCAATGCTTCTTAGGTAGTAATTCAGAAGCGTTAGACAAGAGTAAACTGAAACGGTGGAGAAAATTCATAAATCTTCATAAATATTAAAAGAAATGATTGCTGCGAGAGAGAGAGAGAGAGAGAGAGAGAGAGAGAGAGAGAGAGAGAGAGAGAGAGAGAGAGAGAGAGAGAGAGAGAGAGAGAGAGAGAGAGAGAGAGAGGAAGTAGGTAATAATTTGGAGGTCACGAGGGAGAGGGCAAGACTTGGAAGGAGGGAGGGAGAGAGAGAGAGAGAGAGAGAGAGAGAGGTGGAGGAAGGGAGGGAAGGGAGGGAGGGAGGCAGGGGGGTAGGGGTGATGGGCAGGGAGTTGGCAGGGGTAGCGTAAAGGTGTGGTAGGGTGACACGATAATAACAGAGGAAGACAAAAAACAATTCACGATAGAGAGAGAGAGAGAGAGAGAGAGAGAGAGAGAGAGAGAGAGAGAGAGAGAGAGAGAGAGAGAGAGAGAGAGAGAGAGAGAGAGAGAGAGAGAGAGAAGGGAGGGGCAAGGTTCATCTTCTCCCTCCTTGTGTAGTGTGCAGTAATGGCTCACTTCCGGTCATCAGCAGGGAGGAGGAGCGGGAGGGGGGCTGGAGGGGGGCGGGGAGGAGAGAAGGTGAGTTTGGGGAAGGAGGAGGAGGAGGAGGAGGAGGAGGAGGGTGAGAGGGCCTCAGGCGACACTCACTCCCTCCTTCCAGCATCTCTCTCAGTGGATTTCTTTGTCCATTTTTGCAACTTCTTCACCTAGTTTGGTTTGATGTGTAGTACCTGGCGCTGCTCTGCCCTCAAAACCATCGTGACTGCCTGTCTTAACCCTTTCCCTGCCTGACGATCTTAACTTCTGCATTTTTACCTGCTAGGGGAGAAGGGGAGGAAGGGAAGGGATGGAGGAAAGGATGGATGGGGGTGTCAGAGAGTTGCTGCTGCTTTGTGAGGATCCCATCTCTTTGTTCTCCTCCTCCTGACCCTCCTCCTCCTTACCCTCCTCCTCCTCCTTCTGGTTCGGCCGATCATGCATGCTAGGAAGACTGTGGGACGCGTCAAGGCAAGAGCATCAGTCAATGTCTTACTACCAAGATGGGGATTAGTGGATCTTTTTATAACGCGGCCAGATTAGGAGGTTTGGTTCGGGCCTCAGTGGACTTCTAATACAAGGCTTCGTCACACTTCATCTCCCTCAGCCCCAATCAGTCGCTCACAAGCAGAGGTGAGGCCGTAATTATTGGGTGCTTCGCGTCATAAATATTCAGGGTGTTCTGATGGGCCCCAAGATGCCTGCCTTCTGCCCCTAAACATTTCGAGGGATTTAGGGATGAATATATTTTTTTTTATATATATATATTTTTTTTGGAGTCAAGGTGCGATGTGACAAAAAAAGTAATAAGTCCAAGATGGTTTGAATATGATAATGAGTGTTGATTGTGTTATTACTACTATATATAATGAGACTAGTGATGTTATTACTACTACTACTACTACTACTACTACTACTACTACTACTACTACTACTACTACTACTACTACTACTACTACTACTACTACTTCTGACATAACAATAATAACACTGGAATCTTATAATAGAAATACCAAAATTTTAGTATGTGGCTATAGCAGGAGAGAGAGAGAGAGAGAGAGAGAGAGAGAGAGAGAGAGAGAGAGAGAGAGAGAGAGAGAGAGAGAGAGAGAGAGAGAGAGAGAGAGAGAGAGAGAGAGAGAGAGAGAGAGAGAGAGAGAGAGAGAGAGAGAGAGAGAGAGAGAGAGAGAGAGAGTAAAAGATAAACTGAAACAAAGAAACAGCAGTAGAAACACAACACGCCCCCATGCTAGGGTAGGAAGCCAGGGTTATCTTTGCGCAATAAAACCTATAACAATATGCAGATATGTTGCCCCCAAAATGCGCAGCCACCCATTAACCACTTCCGGCTCTTCGCTCCTCCTCTCAACAGACGGCGCAGCGCAAAAACTGGATGCTATTAAGTGGCGCCGTAATTTTTAATGATATATACTAACGTTATCTTTGGAAAGGTCGACCCCTGGATGGTTGTGGAAGGGGATCAAAGAGGCTGAGAAGTAGATCCTATATGAGGGGAAAAAAGGATTGGATAGGATAGGAAGAGGATTGTAGAGTATAAGAAAAAATTTTGATAGGATTGGAAAAAAAAAATTGGAGAGTTTAGTGTATGTGTGTGTGTGTGTATGTATTATTTTCCCATTATAAATTCCAATCTGATTTTCATCCCATATTTTCATCTAACATCATATCATTACTCAATTAGGTATTTTATAATCTATTTTTTCGGAGGCCAAACCAAATAGACAGACAGGTGGATGAAGGTATTCCACAGGTAACACATCCATAATTACCGTCCAAGTGATTAGAGGGGGACAGGTGTTGCTTCTATATACCTGTCTCATGCTTGTTTTTGTATAGATAAAGGGTTGTAATTTTCCGTAGGGTGTGTGTGTGTGTGTGTGTGTGTGTGTGTGTGTGTGGGTGGGTGTGTGTTGTTCAGTGTTCTTCCTTGATGGTGGAACTGAGTGTGTGTTATTTACGTCAAACTCTTGCTAGGTAGATACAGCGTTGACCCTTACTTCCGTCTTATGTAACTGATGCACAACTCACTACTCTTGGTTTTAGGGAGAGAAAGTGTGGAGTCTGGTTTTTGTGTGTGTTTTGTAGTCAGGTTTTTGTAATATTTGCTGTGTACCCTTTTGTGTGTGTGTTTGTGTAATGTAAGGTTGTGTGTGTGTGTGTGTGTGTGTGTATGTGTGTGTCTGTGTATGTTATCTATTTTTTTTCTTCTTGTTGCGTTTAACTATTTTTTTCCTCATTAACTCCTTTCCATTTCCTTTATATTCCTTTACCACCATTTCCTTCGTCTTCATTTCCTTGTTTTTGTTCTCCTGGCTGGGTTGTTATTCTCATGTCTTGCACCTGTCCTCCTCCTCCTCCTCCTCCTCCTTCCTTTATCCTCTTATACTACATTCTCATCTTCTAACTACCTTTCCTCTTCCCTGTCCTCTCATCCTCAACATCCTCCTCTTTCTTCTCCTCTTCTTTCCTCTTTCTTCAACGCCATCATCTTATGTCTCCTGCTTTTCTCCTCCTCATCCTCTGCTTCTGCAACCCCATCATCCCGTGCCCTCTCCTCCTCCTCCTCCTCCTCCTCCTCCTCCTCCTCCTCCTCCTCCCTACTCCCTACTCTACCACGGGAAACCACAGAGACGTGAGGTGCATTCAGATTCCTTGTGCACTTGTAAGGCTTTAATGACATGCAGTTGTGCTTGGTGTGTGTGTCTGTCGGAGGGAGGGAGAGAGGGAAGGGGAGGGTAGTGGGTATGCGTCGCGGAGACCGTCTTTGTTGGGAGGAGGACGGCGTGTCGCGGGGAGCTCTTGTGAAGATACCGTGGTGTTATCAATGGATTATATATGTATACCTGACAGCTGACGTGTTCCTGATACACATGCAGGGAACGAGAGGATCAGGATGGGAGAGAGAGAGAGAGAGGGTGGGTGTATGAGGGAGGTAGAGTTAGAGAGAGAAAGATGCTACTGTGAAAAGCCTTATGTGTGTGTGTGGGTAGGAAAGTGCATTTATGTTTATTATTCTATTGTTCCTGTGTGTGTGTGATGAGGTAATCCTGTAGGAGGCGGTGAAGGGATGAGTGTGAGGTGAGGTGGAGGTTGGATGATGATCTGTGAAGGTATTCTCATTCTATCCTGCATTTATAATTAGAGAATGTCACCAGGTATGAAGACAGAACTTAATTTTGATGCCTCACCTTACCTGTGCATGTGTGTGTGTGTGTGGAAGAAGCAAGCAGCAAGGTAGTAGCCGTTGCGACAGCTTAGCCACGATCTTACGCTTCACTCGTTCATCATCGTAATTCCTGCCTTGCCACAGTTTTTCATGAAAGGAGCGCAGTGTCTCGACTCTAATGACGGTCTGTGGACGCACTTGTCTTCTTTGCAGCCAAGCGGGGGAATAGACAGCTGCAGGGAGACTGGGAGACCTAGCACGCCCCGTTCAAGGTCATATCTCATTGTAGTTGTGTTAGTTACCCTTAGAGTCTCCGTTGATGCTGCTCTGACTTGGCTCTGATATCACGTGGCTGAGGTAGAATGCAAAGAGTAATATAATGTTGAGAAATAAGGATGAAGGAAAATGAACCTCCATATTTTTCTCCTAAATAACTGGTGGATTGTAAAAAATATATGTAGTGCCGAGTAATACTATACGTTATCTTTCTTACGACATGAACTGGTGAGGATGGAAGGGTACAAGGGGCGGCTTTACACTACGAGGCACGTAACCCTTGTGTTCCTCCTTATCTCCCTAGTAGTGTGAGGTTGTAACGCGGGACTAACCTTAAGTTTTGTGATAGAAATATACCGCATTGATAAAGGTACCCAAGTTATCTAGTGTCACTGTTACGAAGGATGTATAGTGATGAATAGATTTGGTTTCTAAGTGTTATTAGTTAGTATAGAACAGTTTACTTTTGGTTTTGATACACTAACACTAATATCACACTATCTTGACGTGTGTGGAAATAAGAAGTAATATTTCAGTAACAGTAACAGATAGATCGTTAAGACACTTTGATATGTGTAAAATAGGTATTGTGGTGTTTATATTTTTAAGGCAGTCAATCCTCCTTCACCTTAGTTTTGGTATGATGTATTTTCACCTCTTAGGATTCGAACCCATTACATAGAAAAAAATATATCGTGCTTTGAGCCTGAAAAACAACAACAAAAACGTATATACAGTAAGATAAATCAAGGAAAATAAATTCTTTCCTCGTGATTTATTGACTGAAAAACTAAATAAAAAAAGAAAGTTGAACACACGTAAATATAGTAATTTAAAACAACATAAATAACTTTTTTATTCACAATCTTTTTATCATTTATTTACAATCACATATATCACCACATCCATTTTCTTTTTATATTTTGACAGTAACTCACTTATTTTACTGTATTTATATATTTTTTTTAACTTTCTGTAACACGTAATAATAATAATAATAATAATAATAATAATAATAATAATAATAAGAAACCCTAACTTAACGCAGCACCAAAAACACCCTAAACATATATTTTCCAAGCCTACAATTACCACATATTAATTCAACACACATCAGATACATTAACACACACAACAACATCACTTCCTCTTAACTCAACACACTGGAAGCCTTGCAGCAACACCTCTGAAGACCTGCTCTACTTTCTCTTCTTCCACTTGCCTTCAGGACTTCAGAACAGTACTGTCAATGAATACAGCCACGCGCGCCTAGCAAATATTCGACACCACAAGGAAATAACTTGTGTAGAGCTAGTTTGGTGTGTGAAAACTCGTCTATTGCTTCGTGTTTCTTGTGTGTGTGTGTGTGTGTGTGTGTGTGTGTGTTAAAGTACAAGTGTACATAATTTAATTGATTGATTGTAATTGAGTGTACATGTTTTTTGTTTTTCTTCTACTTGTTCTCTGTATTACATTTTGTTTTGCTTGTTAAATTTAGCATCAGTTTATACTTCCTGGTTTTGTTTTTCAATGTTCTGTCTCGTTTATTTGTTCATTTTTATATTTATTCATGTATTCAATTATCTTGTGGCTTGTTTTTGTTTCTTCATCCGACTTCCTTTGATTCGAGTGTAGAATCTTAACTCCTTTCTAATTCACTGATCTGAACAAGCTTACTAATCAATTGTATGACACTGTTAACTTGTCACAATATACAAATAACTACATACTTTTCATGAATTATGCATAGTAGAAACAGTAATAATTCATACTTAATGCTTTGATACAATATAATACACAAAATACACGTTATATATATACTTCTAAGTCAAAAATATGGATGATAAAATAAATACTGGAAGCAATACACATCAATAAGAGTATGAAATAGAGGGCGAACATAATTTTGAGTAAATTTAATTACACGCAAAGGTATATTTTCAATCCGCGTGTATGATGAGGCAATACATTAGAAGCACCTTTAACCTGGTCAGGCCGAGGATGGCAGCTGATTGAATGCATACGAAGGCAGGGAGGGGGTGGCAGGGGCAGGGGCAAGGGCAGGAAGGGGATAGGGGGTGAAGTTGATGGTGAGGGAGGATACAGGGAGTAGGGAGTAAGGGGGATTAGGGATTTGCTTGTCCTCCCTGGGGCTGAAATAGCACTTCTCGCTCCGCTGGCCAAATTGAAGGTAATTTTTAGAGAGGACTTTGGACTCCCCCGCGAAAATTATTAACCATATTATCTTTACCTTTTCCCCATTAATGAAGGCCACGGTACACCTGGGAGAGGGAGATGGAGAGGGCGAGGGGAAGAGTGGGTTTAAGAGAGGAATGGGGCTTAATCAAGGGATGTGCGGCAGCTGGGAGGGAGTAGTGTGATTTGGGACTGAATGGGAGAGTAAATGCAGGGAGAGTGAAGCTTAGAGGGTGAGGGAGAGGGAGAGGGATGAGTCTTTGCAAGGATGGGTTAGATATGCAAGGTTAAATATCGATGTGGATTACTTAAAGGTGATTTGTATGTTGGTTTCAGTAAGGTTTTGTGTCTTAGAGTAAATAATGGGATTGCAAGGGTTAGGAAAAAAGTTTAAATGGATATCTTGAAAAATTATCTGTAGAATGGGAGAAAGAAATGGATTTGTTAAAAGAAAAGTAAATTGTATGGAAAGAATAGGTAATTGTATGGAAGGTCAGGAGGAATTAGTGTGTTTGACCTCTTATTTGTACTACCTATGAATGTACTCTTTCTGTTATTGGTTTTGTTGTTGTTGTTTTTCTACTTCTTCCTGTTCTTGTTCTTGTTCTTCCTCTATTTATGTTATATTCTTAGCTATCTTTTTTTGTATTCCTAATATACTTTCTTCTCTGACACCTCCTAAGTCTCCTCCTCCTCCTCTTCCTCCTCCTCCTCCTCCTTTTTTTTAATCAATTACTTCACAGCTAAATCCAAATCAAAATATTCTCTTCAACAAATACTCAAAATAATACACACTAAACATTCACACTTGTAACTTAAAAGGAAAAATCAGCTTCACTTTACACTGAATCGAAGCAATAACTCAAAGCAATACTGGTTCACTCAATCGTTTCGAAGCCAAAGCGATTAAATCCTTCTCAGCCTCGTAAGCAAAGCAGCGCCTCGAACTAGCTTCATAAACAAACGAAGCAATATCTCAGCCTTGAGTGATTCAGTTCGGTTCTACCTTCGGGCTATTAAAGCGAATCCGTGATGGAAGGCAAGTCCGGAGCTTCGAACACCCATGAATGAGACGCTCGAGATTGTAGTGAAGGTTCAAATTGAGGTTCGAAATGTTTAAAAGGTTCAGTGTTGTGTGTGAGTGAAGCAGATAATGTTTAGATGCATCGAAAATATGGTGTGTGAAATTGAGTGCAAATGATGGTGTTTTAGTTTGTAAGTTTTGAGTCATGGTGTGTGTGTGTGTGTGTGTGTGTGTGTGTGTGTGTGTGTGTGTGTGTGTGTGTGTGTGTGTGTACGTGAGGTTATGTGCTTTATATTAATGATTGATCTTGTGTCGTGTTGTGGGCTGCTGTGTTTGTATCTGATAGTGTTTGTGTGTGTGTGTGTGTGTGTGTGTGTGTGTGTGTGTGTGTGTGTGTGTGTGTGTGTGTGTGTGTGTGTGTGTGTGTAACAATTAAGTCCATATGTTGCTTTAGTAAGAACAAAATGCTATGTGTTGTAGAATATTCAAAACCTATATTTTTTGTATTGCTAGAAATAACTTATGTGTCTTCTTTCACGCACATTTTTCCCTTCGTAAAGGTTAAGTCTTCTATAAATTACTATGGAAAACTAAAGTGTTACATCTGTTCTTGTGTTGCAGTAACATAGCAACACAAGCAGCTTACGGTGTTAGGTGTTACTTCAAGAAACTCAAATGTATTAGGTATTGCAACGAAACACTAACGATTCATGTGTTAGTGATGTGTTCTGTGTGTTCTGTGTGTTACAATGAAAGGATAATGTGTGTGTGTGTGTGTGTGTGTGTGTGTGTGTGTGTGTGTGTGTGTGTGTGTGTGTGTGTGTGTGTGTGTGTGTGTGTGTGTGTGTGTGTGTGTGTGTGTGCGTTGGATGCCTCGCCCGCTGCCTTCCTTTTGATTATTGATCCTCCTCCTGATAACAAAATTTATGATGCTGGTCAACAGGGCCGCACCGATGCTTCCTCCTCCTCCTCCTCCTCCTCCTCCTCCTCCTCCTCCTCCTCCTCCTCTTCCTACTCCATATTACATCTTCCTTATTTTTTTCCTCATTGTCATATTAATATTTTTTTTTGTAGTTGCTTATTTTTAATCCGTTTATTTATTTATTTTTCTTTTTGTTTGTAATTTGATTCTTGTTTTCAATTCTATATTCTTGCTTGTGTATTTTTTTTTCTCTAAATTATTTTTTTTATATTTATATCTCGAGATTTATGTATTTTTTTTCTATTATTACTGGCCTTTCCCTTAAGAATGTGTGTGTGTGTGTGTGTGTGTGTGTGTACAAGCACACACACACACACACACACACACACACACACACGCACGCACACACACATACCTACATGCGCCGCGGGTCATAAGGATTCCATTGCCAAATTTAGATTAATTATGACCCTATCGAGAAGGACGACGAAGGCATTGCGGGAGCCTCAAGGATCTTAGGGAGGGAGGAAATTAATAATGCGAATGTGCAAGGCTTGGTAAGGAAGACACAGACCAACACACAATGCACTCCATCTGATATTAAAGTCTTCAGTCATTCCCTTAAGTGTCCCCTTAAATATAGTGTCACTAATCCCGTTTTCTGTTGCCTTATATTCTTAGTCTGATTATAAATTCTACGAGGGAAGAAAAGTAGGAATTCGTGGTTAAGTTATAGATGTTTAGATTATGTTTAGAGAATGGAGGAATTATTTACTGAATCCAAAATTATAGTTGATAAATATGGTCCAATTTTTGTTTGATGTTGTAGTGTATTGGTATTATTTAGTAATGTTGACTAATTGAATGTTTGTGTTAGAGTATGTCTGCTTTTATAATAGTTACCTAAGAACATTATTAAGTCAAGAATACATATTTGTTTGCATAGTGTGTACTGGGTTTTGTTCTGCTTGAGGAAAGATGAGAAATGATCGCTCGTGATGGAGGAGGACGAGGGGGAGAAGGAGGAGGAGGAGAAGATTGAGACGAAGAAGAAGGAAGAGGAGATAGGAGGGATGGAGGAAGAACAGAAGGAGGAACAGGAAGAAGGAAAATAGGAGGTGAAGTTCAGGTGTGTTATATTGATATTTTGAGCCTCAGAGAGAGAGAGAGAGAGAGAGAGAGAGAGAGAGAGAGAGAGAGAGAGAGAGAGAGAGAGAGAGAGAGAGAGAGAGAGAGAGAGAGAGAAGTAAGAGTAATTAGAGGAAGGTGATAGATTGTGTGAGCTGCAGACGAAAGAAAGTGTGAAGAAGAAACATTAATAAAAGTAGAAGGAATAAGATAAGGGGAAGAAAAATAAATAATAATAATAATAATAATAATAAAAATATAAAAAAAACACTGACACACTCCTTTATATAATCAGGCGACGAACAACACTTAAAAATTAAAACACAATTTATTTTTATCACCTGTTTTTAATTAGTTGAGAATATCTGCATAATTGTATATCTTGTTGCACACTATCTGAAGGACCGAACGTTGCCTGCCGAGGATAAAGTCTCCTTGCCCTTAAAATATCATCAAAATAGTTATTATATACATATTTTTTTGTCCTAAGAAGCTAATGGGAGAATGGAATGCAGGCGAGAGAGAGAGAGAGAGAGAGAGAGAGAGAGAGAGAGAGAGAGAGAGAGAGAGGGAGAGAGAGAGAGGAAAAAATAGAGTACATGTATTTATCTCATCTAGCTATAGAGATCTTATGAATCAAATCTTATTATGTTCAGTAGCTGTTTTGTTGTTAAGTTGGTGGTGTTCTGAGGGTCAAGGGAGAGAGTTGGTCAGTAAGTGAATGACTAGTGGTAGGTAAGAACAGGGAGACTTAATAAAATGTGATAAAGATGCATGAGAAAATGATAAATAAATGAAGGGAAGAAGTTAATGTGATTGAAGGTTTAAATAAATGTGATAAAAATGCAAAATAAATGATAAATAAAGCAAGAGAAGAACTTAAATGAATGAAAATTTAGATCAATGTAATAAAAATGCATAAGCACATGATAAATAAATGACGAGAAGAACCTAAAAATGAATAAAGGCTTTAGTTTTATTTTATATTTAGAGAAAATGCTCGAATATTGAACATGTAAATCAGGAAAACAAAAACAAAGAAAAGTACTACAACCAGGAACCCCAAAGTAACACGAAAATAATTGACAATCAACTCTTCAATTTATACACAAAACAGGACAAGGAACAGCATCACATAAGGAAAAAATGATATAAATGCACATGTACTTAAACTTCCTTGAATATGATGAATGTAGATTTTTAATTCATGCCTCGAGGCCTATAGAAGTTACCTGGCAGGAGCGGAACAGGTAAGCTGCTCCTCACACCTGTAATTTGCACCCACATTGAGGCTGATGACACCTGGACCTCAGCCTCACCTGCTTCTTTGTTTTGTTGTAGTGCTTCTATTGGTGATTAGTAGGTGATTATGTTTGTTAATTGATGTTTATGTCAGTAAATTAATGTTACTTAGCTTGATGGATCTATTAATGGTTATTTTTATGAGAGGAAAATAGCAACTTTCTTTCTCTATAACTTTATTAATTTTAGAATTTGACAAAACATTGAACAAAATATAATGCCGTAAATCTAATGTCACTAAGTTAATGTCACTAACTTATTGTCATCATATTAATGTCACTCTTGGTAATAACTTTAAAAAAAAAAACTATAAATTGATGTCACAGAGTTGATGTCATAAAGATAATAGCTTTCATCATCATCATCATCATCATCATCATCATCATCATCATCATAACTGGCAGCAATTACTAGTAGAGTGCCAGATTGAGGCTTGTCCAGAACGGCTTCACACCCACTCATCACCTCCTTCAACTCTCCTTCAACTCTCCTTCAACTCTTCAACTTTCCTGCCCCACTTCCTCAACACATTTATATCCTTGATGTCAACTTTCTGACGGCCGACTGGAGATAGAAGACCCACCTTTGGCGACTCTCAATTTGGTGAAGGACTAAACATTCCCTCCTTAGGCATGTAACAGGATTTCACCACTTCATAAAAGATTCCTCAGCGGCCGTAGGGGGACTTAGGTGTTAGGTTGGGGACCGTTCTTCAATCAGGTGATCCTTCCGATATCGAGAGGTCGTTGTGAGGCCGAGGAGCCGGTATATTCGAGGCAAAATATGAATATCGATTAGATAGTAGAGTTGGAGGCTATTCATTGTACCACAGTGCTATAAAGTAGGCGCGTCTGGCTATCTGGTTACTGATAACACCACTAATCCCCTCTACTCACTCTCTCTCTCTCTCTCTCTCTCTCTCTCTCTCTCTCTCTCTCTCTCTCTCTCTCTCTCTCTCTCTCTCTCTCTCTCTCTCTCTCTCTCGTGTGTGCATCAGTGTACTAGAAGAAGAGTTGCAAGGCTTCAGGAAAAGGCTACGATTTGTCTGCGATAACGACACGGGTCGCTCTTGGCTGACGGTGATGTATGCATGTGTGTGTGTGTGTGTGTGTGTGTGTGTGTGTGTGTGTGTGTGTGTGTGTGTGTGTGTGTGTGTGTGTGTGTGTCTGCTGTACCCCGTCCCCTCCCTTTCCTTGTAGAATCGCTCCAGGACACCTGTACCGCACCCAAGCATGTGAAGGACACCACAAAATATTATCCTGATAGAGTAGCGGAAGACTTGAGGCCCAGAAGGAACGGGTCAGTAAGGCAAATGACCTCGAGGGGGAAGGTTAACGACCGTGCCGAATGTCGCAATCCTCCTGCAGCCCCCAGCAGAACGCAGTCCATCCTTGCAAGTGTGTGTGTGTGTGTGTGTGTGTGTGTGTGTCTTTCCCCGTAAGTACCTCCAGGTCATTTGAAGCATCCCGCCGCTCATCTCCCAATGGTAAAAACTAACTTGAGTATTACAATCAAGCGTGGGCCCAACGCCTCACCTTCAGGGACCTTCAACCTGGGCACCCCGAAGGCTCCTGAGTCCTCAAGGTTCCTGAGTTCTTAGGATGGTTTCGAAAGCATTCCAAGGGATGTAAATGCAGCGTGTGTTGTGTTGTGTTGTGTTGCATTGTGTTCTGTTGTGTTGTATGCCGTGCACGTGGCGCCTCTAACTGGCCGCTGATCCTGAGGCAGACCCGGTTGTCCTGAGCCCGTTGAGGTGCGATGCTCTTCTCCGCGGGTGGCGTCCCTTCCTAAGGCAAGATCTGACCCTCCCGCGGATGAGGACCCGGGGCCGCATGGTGGGTAAGGGCGTTAGGTGAGGTGTTGAGGAAGACTGGGGTGTGTGCGCGAGGTGTTTTAAAGATATGGAAGGTTGATTGATGGGATGATTGATATGAAGACAATAGTGATGTAGGGTTATATAGAGTCTTATTAAGTGTTGTTAGTGCATAGAGTGGATGGTATAGTGTAGTGGAGGTAGTGGAAGGGTTTGTCAGGTGGAAGGTGGCCGGCAGGTGATGTGGAGGCATGATACAGATCGTTGTGGGGGGGGGAAGGGGGTGAGGGCAAAGTTTTGATGGTGTCACTGTAAGATTTATGTGTCTCTTGGCATTGTTACTTTCCTCTCGTTCACTGTTCAAGTATTTATTTATTTTTCATGTTGTTGGTCGTTGTAATGGTTGTCGATTCATTTTCTCTGTGGGGGAGCTTGAGTTAGTAGTGGTGGTGGTGGTGGTGGTGGTGGTGGGGGTGGTGGTGGTGGGGGTGGGGGTTGATAAAGTCTGTGTGATGTAGTGGAGGAGAAAATAGAATAAGTTTTTACAGATAGAGAGTCTACCCACAGGACATTGCAAGCCTTTAAACATATATCAATATTCCTTTTTCACTCTTGAAAGCACAATGTTACAAACGAAAACATACACACACGCACACAAAACACACATGGACACACAGACACCCAATACACCTACATTTTTTGCATTCAACTAACCAAATAATAAAAAAAAAATAGATTAGTATAATATTTACACACTCATAAAAAACTATCAACAACACACATATATAAAACACACATACAGGTGAATAATTAACCTGTACAAGACTCAGAACTTACTATACTAAGACATTTATAACCAAACTAAACACATGTACGGACTTAGAACACACAGTAACACACAGTAACACACACAACACTCCCTTCTTCAGGTACTCAGGGTTACAATTGAAGGCATAAGGGTTAGTTTAGCAAGAGGATGTAGTTGGACCCCTAAGAGCCTCGCCACCCACCTGGGGAGACCTAAGATGGTTTGGTTCAATTGCATGGTACCGTAAGGACAAGATAATTAAGGTGTTCCATGATGTGTGTGTGTGTGTGTGTACGTGTGTCTGTGTGTGTGTGTGTGTGTGTGTGTGTGTCTGGCTCCTTACCTCTCGCTCTTTTACCGAACTATTTCACTCGATCAGAAACACACAAGTTAATTAGATCTGCCGTCAATCACAGGTAAATCCAGGTACGTTTTCCTCATCCCTCTCTCCCTCTCTCTTACACCTTCCCTCCTCCCCTCCTCCTATCCTGTCTCCCTCCTTCCCTCCTTCCCTTCTCCTATCCTTTTCTTTCCTCCCTTTACCTCCTCTTCCACACCTTCCCTCCCTTCACATTCCCTCATCTTCCCTCCCCTTCTACACCCTCTTATCTTGTACTTCCTTTCCCCTTTTCCTTCCCTTCCTCTACGTGTCTTATTCTTTCCTCACATTTATCTTTTTTTCCCTTCGCTTCAAATTAGTTGTCTGTTTTCCTCATCTTTTCCTTGTTTTTCCTTCTACATATACTTATTTAGGCTTGAGTTAGCGTGTTCTTCATCTAAGTACTTGTTTATCTTCATGTTCTTAATTAACTAAGTCGATTTAGTAAGAATCCTGAGAGAGAGAGAGAGAGAGAGAGAGAGAGAGAGAGAGAGAGAGAGAGAGAGAGAGAGAGAGAGAGAGAGAGAGAGAGAGAGAGAGAGCACATTCTCCTACTTTCTCTAGGCATTAAAAACAGGTCTACCTCATCCTGAAGTCGTAAATTTTGGTCCCGTCTCTCGTCTCCTCCTAAGTGGGGCAGAAGATGGATGGATGGAGAGGAAAACAGTAGAGATCTTTTTCCTATTGTCCTCCGTTATGAGAGAGAGAGAGAGAGAGAGAGAGAGAGAGAGAGAGAGAGAGAGAGAGAGAGAGAGAGAGAGAGAGATTGTGCTCCACCCTCATCTATCAACACCATCCTCCCTTGGCACTTAATTTCTCACGTAGCAAAGTTCCGAAACCCGAGACAAGGCTCAGTGAAGCCTCGACCGTGTTCATTGTCAGGGTTCACTGTGTTACTCGTCCCGAAACTAATGACTCGTTCGGACTCGCGTTTCATCTAAATTCGAATAACCCCCCCCGAAAAAAAAAGAGAGAGAGAGTAAAAGAGAAATAATTATCGTGTGCAGTATATTCATCTTGTTCTCCTTAATTATTTTTTTCCTTTTTTTTTCTCTCTCTCTCCCTTTGGAAGTCAAGAAGCGTGCGATTTACAAGGTAGATTTTTAAAAGTTTCATTTCTGTGCATCGTTTTTCCACTTCCTTTCGTGGTTAAGTTTTTAAAAGGCAGACAACCAAATTGCAACTCTTAATTACTCTGCTTACCTCTTCAGGCTCCAACAAGACTGACATTACCATAAGTGTTTATTTTCCGAAAAGTTTTGTTAACCAGATTCTAAAGTATTTTAGGATAAGCCAAGTAGTCTGACCTGAACTGATTCGCTAACGAGGAGGAGTGAAGGGCGGGGAGGTGAAGGGATTAATGAAGGGGTGGAAGAAGAGGCTGGAGGGAGGTAAAAGGATGAGGATGAGATGGTAAGATGCTGATGAAGACGAAGCTGAAATGCAAATTCTCTGGTTTATTGTTTCACGTGGATATTTTTGGGTCTGATTAATGAGGTTTAGACACGGGTCAGGTAGCGGCGTGAGGGCAGGTGTGCACAGGTGTGGCAGGGTTCAGGTGGCTCCCAGAAGGCCTCATTAAGGTGTACAGGTAAGACACTCACTATCCTGCAGCCTCGCACTAATTAGTTGTGAAGTGCAGGTGTTAAAAGGTGTGGTGATGCTCCCCGGATTTATAGTTTGAAGGTGTTGTGAGAGTTTATCAATTATAGACGTGATAAAAATAAAGAGCCTCGAGAATGTAGTAGATGGTTGTTAATAATGACTCCAGGGAAGGAGCAGCAAGGAAGGAATTTAAAGAGACCAACCAACGACCTCGTGAGGATGTAATTAGGAGATGCTGCAAAATAAAAGCAACATATTTAATGGAAAAATGAGCCGCGAGGAGCTAATGGCGGAGGATGAGTGGCTGCTTTATGGGCTGAAGAGTAGGTGAGGAGGCCGGGGGTGGGGGGGGGGCAGGTGGGCGAGGGCTGCCGTCCAACACATGGGGTCAAGTAAAGATAAACTTCCCGAAGACGAAAAGTTATTATGCATTAAGAACGCGTCCGAGATATGAGGTAGTGTTTACGGTAAGCCGGTGGCGGCATTATCGGCTATAAACAAGCGGGTCTCGAAGGAGCTGCTCTGGTAATTATGTTTTGCTGGTAATTATTTGCGAACCTGCAGCAGCATCAGCAGCGCGGGAGTCAGGGGCAGCAGGTGGCGGGGCAGCAGGGGGGGCGGGGGGGGAGTGGTCCGCCTCAACGTAGTAATTATGGACCAGCTCTGAGCCATCATCTTGCGCCAAAGTATTAAATGAATAGCCACACCCTTGATGAATACAGAATCACAGGCCCCTGCCGTTCAGTGCGTGTCAGGCCCTGGACGAGGCCACCAGTCAGGCCAACTGGACGCCCTTCCCTCCATGGGCCTTGCCGGAACATTGAAAAGGAGGGAGGTGGTGCCCTGCTCACCATCCATCTCCGCCATGTTCCCCGCCGCTGCTCCGCTGGCCCGGGAGTTACAACAGTGTTGGACGTGGTTATTGATCACCGCGCTCCCTAAATCACACGGTGGCGGTAATAACGTGCTGTATCCCCGCGATCTGTAGCTTTCTCGGTGCGCCGGCGGGGAGCATCGAGGCGAACCCGTGCCCGGCGCCGCGTCAGGAGGCTCGACTACCTATCAATTATCCAACACTTAGTGACACCTTCGTCCGATGTAAACTGGCATTGCCCTCAGCCCAGCCATGACGTCAATGGCGGAGATAAGATGTAGGAATGAAGAGGCGGTGCTCAAGAAGACTCCTTTGCGAAATTTCTCTCCCTTCCCCCCACCCACCCACCCACCTACCCGCCCACCCCCTCAAGTCCCCCGGGCCACGAGTGTGCTAACTGTTAAACGAGTTGCGGCGCGCACCCCTGTCCACCTGGGGCGAGTTCCACCTGTCACAAGGTGAAGGCTGAGGCTGCAGAGGGAGAAAAAGAGAGCTTTGGGGGGTGTGCTGCCAGCTAAGGTCGTGGAGGTAATTATGAGCTCAGGTTTCTCTGCGTGGCGTTGGAAGGCGGCGAGTGCGTGGGCGGCAGGTGGAGGGGAGGGTGTTAGGATGGGGAGGCGGAGGGGACTGGTGGGGCGTGTTAGGCTGGGGATGCGAGGGTGAAAGAGGATGTTAGTGTGAGTAAAGAAGGAGGTTGCAGGGTGAGGAGAGTGAGGGGAGAGGAGGTATACACGCACAGAGTCAGGGGAGGGGAGGGGAGGGAGGGGGTGTTAGAGCCAGGGGCGGGTGTGTAGGCGGATGGGCGGGTGCAGGAGCGTACTACGTGTTTGTTCACAGTGAGTCTCCGGCACCCGAGGACAGGCTGTGCCAACCACCTCAAGCCGCTCTCTTAACCAGCTTCCTGAGTGTTCGTGTTGCGTCTTACACTTTCTTGTTTCCTCACCGCAAAGATGCTGATAGTGATGATAAAAATTACCTTATATTGTTATACTAATTATCACCTCAAGGGGCAGGGGGAGGTGTGGTCAAGGGGGGGGGACTCAAGTGCATCATGACCTTCACTCGGGGACTTAGATGACTGTCTCCACTTCATTATTATTCTACAGTTGACCTTTGACTCCTTATAAACATATGTCATGACCTTGAACGCCTCGTCTCCTTCCCTTGGGCTGAGACAAAGAAGAGTGAGTTGGAAGGCCCCGGAGTGATGAGGACGCGCTGCTTCTTGTGACAACTCCTCTTCCTCCTCAGGGCTTGAGGGAACGTCAATCCCCTCGACGGTTTGAACATCGTTAACAAACATTTTATTTGTTAGGAATGAGACACTTCCTCCCTCTGCTACCTGTGTGTAGATAACGTCAATTTAGTTGTCAATGAAGCAATTGCATCTAACACATGTGTAATTTCAATCTCCGTAATTGAATTCGTACCCTACCTGGCTTCACCTGCGAGGATCAATCCACCTAATTGAATTCCCTGCGAGCGCTTCCCCGACGACAGAAGTCCTTAAGCTGCATCTCTGTAAACTGGTTGGGCGATCCGACGTCATTACCATTATCCACGAAGGTATTATGAACCCTTCTCTGTATTCATTACTAGACAAACTTCATTAAGGACAATGAGGAGAGGTGAGGGAAGGTGAGTTATGTTCCTGACGAAGTTACGTGGCTCAGCATCTACCTGCCGGCGAGAAGAGCGGGTGGCGCGCCTCACCTGGGCTCACCTGGACTAGCGGGAGGGCGTCACCCACTTCCTTACGCCTCGTCATAAACGGAGCAGCTTCAGGTCAGGTGCAGAAAAAAATTAATAGTAGCCGCTGCCTCTCTCTTCCTCGTAAGCTTGTAGAACCACAACGGTGCCTTCCTCATTTTATGCGGATCCCGGGAACGGTAACACAAGCACCAATATATAATGGCTAATGAACAGGGCAGGTGGGCGGGCAGGGCACAGCAT
>JAPQNM010000036.1:3476868-3501868 GCA_029783475.1 Metacarcinus magister
AGGTTAGGTAAAGAGGCGCTGAGGGAACAACACTTGACTCCCTTCCGTTCGTGTGTTGAAGATGTGGTTCGTGAAGCTTGTTTGCAGCTCTCTGTGACACATGACTTCACTCACTCAATGATTATTTGATTTATTTCATGCTAAAAAACAACAACACATACACACATTGACGTTGCAAGATGTACTATGACAGTGATGTGGATTTAGTCTTGGTGTTAGTGAGGTTGATCTAGTTTGAGGTGACGGACGAGTAGTGGAAACATTACCGACTGAAACGAAGCGAAAAAGTACTTAGAAGGAGGAGGAGGAGGAGGAGGAGGTAGAGAATGAGTACCCAAGGAATGTGTGATAACTGTACTTGGATGAGCGACGCTACAGTCGGTACAGAAGCTTTATCATTAGTGTTTAACGTTAAGGATAGACTGTATAATATCCTACCTCTATATGGCAGGCGGTACATGGCTCACTGCAAAACATAAACACACACACACACGAGAGATCAGAAAAATATTTAACGCATCCTCATTATATCTGGTTATTGCCTCTTCCGCCTCAAGACTGGAGGGGAGTGATTGGGCGCCACTGTCAGATAAATTAACCGTGTGGGGTCCCCTGGGGCAGCCTGCACTCCACACCCATCTGCTCCCGACGAAGGCAAGGCAAACGGTGATGCTAAACGGAGTGACGGGCGCCGCTGACCGTACTGGCGGGCGGACAAAGGCGGTCAAGTTTAGGTATTTATAAACAACATAGGATACATAGTGCTTCAGGACACCACACAGTAACACCAGGTCACTAGGAGGTCAGGTCATTATAGCTAGAGGTCACCAATTAGATAGCTAAGTTCAAACACCGTCATTGAACACACACAAAGCAGGTCAGGTCACCAGCTTGGTCATGATAGAACCAGTATGACCGGGCAAGGAAAGCAGACAAACAGCAGCAGCGTAACCGACCTTCTTTTTGCCGCCACGACCCAGAATCTCCGTGAATGATCTGCTTAGTGTCTGCAGCAGCGGCACACCGGGACAATGTTCGACTTACTTATAGATGACTTTAAACTATATTTACATCGTGTTTTTTAAGCGTGAGTGTGTGGTTCTGATGCGGGTGTTTGCTTGTAAGACTTAAAGGGTGAAATTACTTTGGCAGGAAGGAAAGCTAAGCCCGATCACCCTGCCCCCTCCCCCCCTGCCTCCTCACCTGCCAAGCCTCACCTCACCTGTTCTATTCTTAAAAGTAATAAAAGTTGTAGCTACGTATTAGAATTTTGCTTAGTCAGAAACCAGTTTTATCATTTTTTTTTATTAGTGTTATCATTATTAGTTTTTATTTTGTTATTATTGTTATCATTATTATTGTTTTTAGTGTGAGTTGGATGGAAATTTAATACATGTTTTTCTTTCTTCTTGCATGTGGTGAAAGATTAGTTTAAGGGTACGAGGGGCAGAGGGCTGGGAACTCCCTCCTCACTTGGGTATATTTTAATTCCCACACAGGAGAAAGAAGCGGAAGTCACCTTGTGTATCGCTATATTTTATTTATTTATCATTTATTTGGGTAATTCATAACTAATCCTTCCATCACAAACTTACACGCAACTAAACCATTTCTCACCTCACCGACCATAACCAAAAAAAAATAAATAAATAAAAAAAAGGAAAAATGCACTCAAACCAAACATCCTGAATCAACAATATAAGACCCATTTTTTCCCCTCTGCTGCACTCACTGTCTTGTCAACTGAAGTGACTCGTTCATGTTGACAGATTTAATGATTGTAATTAAAGATGCTTCCTGCTTAGCCTTCATTCTAAGCAAGGAGGAGGAGGAGGAGGAGGAGGAGGAGGAGGAGGAGGAGGAGGAGGAGGAGGAAAAGAAGACGTTTCTATCTTCCCCTTTGAAGCTGTTTTTCTCAAGAGTAATTTATAGAGTCTGTTTAAATCATAATTACACATGTTTTGAGGCAACAGGTGTGTGGGTGTGTTGAGAGAGAGAGAGAGAGAGAGAGAGAGAGAGAGAGAGAGAGAGAGAGAGAGAGAGAGAGAGAGAGAGAGAGAGAGAGAGAGAATAAAAGATACAAACCAGTTAATGTATAATATCGACATTAGATTGAATTAACGTCAACACAATAACGTAACTGATAACGAATTCTTACACCGCCTCCTGAAGGGAACTCAATCCTGTATCACGACTCCAAGAACGCACAGGAGAGTCTCAAGCTGATAAGAATAGATAGTCAAGCTTCGTGGTAAGAGAGAGGCAGCTGCACGCACTTTATAGATAAGGCAAGGATCAGATTCTCTTTATTAAGGTTGGATTCTCTGTTATTAGAATCGAGTTCCATGTCGTGTTTGAATCCTGTTTATGTTTTATTGTTACCGTGATCGATTTTGTGTTATCAGGATCGGAAGCTGTATTTGTCATGATCCTGTTGGTGTTATCAAGCTTGCATTGCGGTATTTAATGGGTTTCTCTTGGGTTCAAATGGATTCTCCTTACGGGGGTTCGATCTTCTTGCTTCGATTATTTCACTGAAGCAGAATAGAAGTAATAACCCGATGTGCTTCAATGACCTCGTGACGTAACACACTCTAAACCAATCACAAGCCTCGGAAATTCAACCAATCAAAGACGTAATCGTGACCTTTAAGTCCAAGTGGAGTGGAGGAAGAAAAAAACTCAGTTGGAATCGAAACTTTGGTATCAGGACGGAATGCAGAGGTCACATTTTGCATCCGAGAAAGCCGCCTTAATAGCACACTCTAGGGGCCTTATCACCTTATCATCAGGTAGGGGCAAGGTGTAGGGGCAGGGAGAGATAACGAAAGACACGTCCCACACCTCTTATCACTGACACTATCAACACTGAACGGGAATACTAGACGTAAATGACAATCTCTTCTCACGCTCGGATGGTGAGGGGCGCAGCGGACTGTAGGAGGGTGACAGGGACGAGGAATACAAGACAATAGGGTGTGTGTCCCTGGCTGGGGTGTCTGTAGGGGCTGTGGTAGTGTGTTGAGGGACCTGTCACTTCTCTTCTTGTTTTATAGGAATTATGTGGCTGTGTGTGGTATGTGGGACTTAATATTTCAAGATTTGTAGTGTATATATTTTCGCTGATTCAGGAAGGGAAGGGAAGGGAAGAGAAAAGTGAGTGTTAGGTTGTCATCTCTCTATCCTCGTTTTCTTTATGCAGTGTTATGTTCTCTATTGTAATGTGTCTTTCCCTTGAGACATGAAAACATTAAGAAAACGGGTCAATTTACCGATGTTCTCTACTCTCTTTTATGTTTCGTCTCCCAGCTTGTGTTATCTATAGTTCTCTTGTCTATACTTTAACCTTAACCTTCATCTTCTTTGTAATAGTTCCAAGACACGATTTATAAGAGTGAAAACTTACTCAAACTTCTCTTCTCAGTCTCTCACTCTCTCTGTATCAACTCTTGTCCTTCCTTCAGTGTTGTGTGGTCTGGTCTGCCTTGACGTCGGGGCCTTGACTAATCCCTTCGTCCTCCCAACATGGTATTATCGCCGTTGTTTTTGTTGTGTTTGCACGGAGGACGGTAAGATAAGAGCTGTAAAATGAGCGGAAAGAAGGTCTGGCTAAATGCAGCTTCCAGTGGAGACAGAAGGAACAGTTTGACTTCAGTGGGTATCAAGATTTTGCGTTTTGATATCGAAGGTAGAGTGGAAGATGAGGTGAGGACATGAAAGGTGGATGTAATGATGTAGTAGTGAGAGAGAGAGAGAGAGAGAGAGAGAGAGAGAGAGAGAGAGAGAGAGAGAGAGAGAGAGAGAGAGAGAGAGAGAGAGAGAGAGATACAACAAAACAAAACTAATGACTGTTTACCAGACTTTTAAGGGAAATTTTTTGTAGGAAGAAGAAGACACAAGGAAAATATGTAAAGCGAGGGACGTAAAGGAAAGTTAGAAGACATAGGAGGAGGAAGAATAAGAAGAATAAGACACCAGTGGAGGAAGGAGGAGAAGGAGGAGGAGGAAGGGTAATAAAAGTAGTTGAAGGAGGAGGAAAAAAGTAGAAGAATGAGGAGGAGGAGGAGGAGGAGGAGGAGGGTGTATTGTAGCGTAGGTGAAGGTTCTCCTGCTCCACCAATCCTCAATAACCACTCACAGACTCCAGATTAGATGATTAAATGCTAATTCCCTTTCGATAGGATCTTCATTGCCTCTGAAACGATTAGGAACCCAAGGGGAGGATGATTAGACTCCTCACAGCGAGATGGATCATTAGTGAATTCTTGTTAATGATTGAGGTTAAAACTTCCAACGCCATTCCCAAAGAGGATAATTTGGCCAACTTTATGTGTGATGTTGAAGGTGAGTGAATGTTTGGCGTCGAGTCTCGTTCTGGTTTAATTCGTGTTTAATAAAGGCGATAGAATGTGATGTACGTTGTCTCAGCGTTGTAGACTTAGTGATTAAGTGTGAATTGTGCGTTGTGTATCTAGAATGTAACGTTGTGCTGGTGTTTAAGATGCATTGAGCGTCTTAAACACTTCACTTCCACCTTCATCTATGCGTTTTATAATTTTTTTACTCCTACTTTATCGCCGTGATCTAAATGACAATGAGGTGCTGATTTAACATTGTTTTATAATAAGAGTTCACCACGCCAACACAACGCACCATCAACCTTCTAAACACAGACTTATGATAACAAAGAAAAACGTGGAATTTCCTGCCCAAACCTACGCAAAACCTAATAATGATAATAAATTTTAGTTAAGCTTCAGTACCTTGTTTACACGTGACGAGACCAGCTTCAAACACCTGGTCCTTACCTGTCCCTAATGCAACAGGTGTGAGGGTTCAACAAAAAAACGATGAGACTTACCTGGCGATTCCATGAAATAATCCCATATCGATGAATAATCTGGAATATAATCGGATTAAGATGACGGAAGGACGAGAGTGATACAAAAAACAAAACACAATACAATACAATCACACTACCATAGTCTATACAGTTATTGTTTTTGTCAGGACTCACCCACACCTGAGGGTCGAACAGGTGTGTTGTAGATGACAGGTATAGAGACACTCCTTTGTGCCTCGACCTTAGGGCAGCTTGTGTTCCTGTCTCACGGCTCAACACCTGTAATTGAACTACAGCACAGGTAATCCTTGTGACGTAGACACCTACAGGTACCTACACTGAGTCCCCCTCGAGAGAGATTACATCTACATCCTCTACTCCCCCTTCTCTTGCCTCCCCTCTATCTCTCTCCCCTCAGGTAGCGACGCAGCTGGGGCAGGGAGGAAGGGAGGGAGGGTGAAAGTGATGAATTGGATATGAATGTGAAGGGGAAGGGAGGTGATAACGCTGAAAGGGAGGGTAAGGTAAGAGAGGGAAGGGGAGGGTATGGAAGAGGAGGGAAGATTATGGTATGGAAGTGGAGGGAAAGTAGATGAGGAGAAATTAAGAGTGGAGGTAATAATTTTGAATGGAAGAAATAGAGAAGAGATGTAAATGAATGAGATATGTAATGATGTGAGAGAATGAGAGAGAGAGAAAAAAATGAAGGATAACTGGATGAAAATTATTTATAAGAAAAAAGTAGAAAGACCGCAATAGCGAGAAAGCAGAAGGAGGAGGAGGAGGAGGAGGAGGAGGAGGAGGAGGAGGAGGAGGAGGAGGAGGAGGAGGAGAACCGGAAGAAAACCAGTAGTAGAACAACACACAAATAATATATATATATATACAAGAGTACACAAGTTTGTCTGTCTGTTTGTCTGTCTGTCTGTCTGTCTGTCGGTCTGTCTGTCTGTCTGTCTGTTATCAGTAGGAGTGAAATGCCTCTTATTACCTCCTAACATAAAGGTGGTAATGAGGTCGATTCTCACGGGCTCGTCGCCATTATAATCTGAACCATTAAGGCCACTCCTTCCTCTTAATGCCTCCTCCTCTAAACCGGACCGGCGCGCACTTCGGATCCGGCTCAATCGTAACCGGACTTGAAATGATGTTCCAGTAGTTGTAAATGCCTCTGGATCTGCTTAACACGGATGTCCTGTTTTTTTTATATATATTTATTCTACAAGTGAGATAAACGTTCTATAAGTGAGACAAGCGTTCTATAAGTGAGACAAGCGTTCTATAAGGGAGACAAGCGTTCTATAAGGGAGACAAGCGTTCTATAAGGAAGATCACGTACTACACAGAATTATACCGAACCAGATGAATAAATAGATCAAAGTTAGATGCTTAGAATAATAATAATAATAATAATAATAATAATAATAATAATAATAATAATGAAGACGATATTTTTTTTACCGAATACAAAATATAAATAAAGCAAAAATATATAAAGAAAAAAAAGAATATATATATACACAAGAACAGGTTTTGGGATCATCAATAAAGCTGTAGAATCAATAATCTAAAATAGCTTGCATGGAGTAATAGATTGCGACTCAAGATTATGCTAATGACCCACTAATGATGGTTATGGTGATGATAATGATGATGAGTCTGAGGAAGAGGATTGTGAGGGAGACTACGACCCTACCAGCCTCACTTGGAGTTAATGATTATAATGAGGAGGATGAGGAGGTGGTAGTGGTGGTGGTGGAGTGGTGTTGGTGGAGTGGTAGTGGTGTGGGAGGAAGCAGCTGTTTGACCTGTTTCGTAGAGGTCATGATGAGAACTGGACTGGTTTAGGTACTGTCTGTGGGATGAGTTGACCTTTTATCACCTTTCTATATCTCATTTTCCTCATTGTTATCTTTTTATCATCACCTCTTGTTCCTTATCTGTCTATAATACTCCTTTGTTTTTTGTTTTAGTTCCTGTCTTTATCATCCTTTTCCTTGCATCCTGTCGTCCAATCTTCACCTTAGAAGTAACATATCATTAAGGTGTAGATGTTTACCTGTTCGTAATTGCCTTCCGTCTCACCTGAATGCTAAACTCAGGTGAGCTTCATCAAGGAGAAACATCAACAGGTGTAAATGGTATTTTTAACCTATGTACTCTGTGATCTCAATTTTTTTTCTTCCATCCATAATTTTTTTTTAAGTATCGATAAATTTCATACTTATCGTAGCCTTTCCTCAGTGTGTATATATAATTACGATGATGCAGGTGAGTATACAGGTAGCATGGATCACGTATGATAATTCTATGTAGTTCCTTGTATAATGTGTGTTCAACAATGCACTATATAAGGCAAGTACGTGTCTTTACATCACGACTCAACCTGACATTTCCTGCACCTCAGTTTTTTTTTCCCCTCGTTCATGTGATCCTTTTAAACCTACATTTCCCAGCTGAAGGCAAGGGCGTCACCTTCACCTCAGCCTTGCATGGAACATCAATAAACGCGTGTAGAATCACATCCCCTCATTTCATGCATCAACCTGAAATTTCCTCTCCCTCCCTCGGTACCTTTTTTCCCCTCATAGGTAATCATTTTAACCTATATTTCCCACATCACACTGAGGGCGTATCCTCCACCTTCTTCCTCTTCTCCTACACCTTCACCCTCACCTTCCCTGACCTTGTCGTGAGGGCAGGTAGCGTCTCACTGCCCACCTTTTTGCTGGCCCAGAAATAACATGTTGTATAAACGGTGTGAGTGGTGGTGGTCGGGGCCGCTGACGAAGGTGTGAGGTGAGGTGGCCACAGACAGTCTATTTGAGGAGGATTATGCATGCGGACACCACCTGTGAATAAGCGAAAGGTGTACTTGATACAGATGGATTAGCATACCACAACACCGTCCGTTTAAACTAACCATTTGGTCTCTGGTCTCGCGCACAAGTTGGTCTATCACTGGAGAGAGAGAGAGAGAGAGAGAGAATAATAATAATAATAATGATAATAATAACACATTCTGAGCCTTGGAAATTAAGGTACTACATATAGGAATGCTGTAATATCTTGCTGTAGTTTGTGATATAAAATGTTGCTCTGTGTGTGTGTGTGTGTGTGTGTGTGTGTGTGTGTGTGTATATCATCAAATTAATCGAAAAGGTAGTTAATAGTTATATATAAAGACTTACATGTACTGAAAAGTGATGAAATAATAGTAATATATTGTTGTTTGTTGTTGTTGTTGTTGTTGTTGTTGTTGTTGTTGTTGTTGTTGTTGTTCCTCTTAACTTGGCGAGCTTGTGTTGCTATGATAATAATATGGTGTTGTTTGATGGTGTCATTATCATCTTATTTTTGTTTTCATCTTGTTTTTCTATTATTATTATTATTATTATATTGTTGTTCATTCATTTACATCATTTTCATCTTCATCATCTTCTTCCTTTTCCTCCTCCTCTTATTCTTCATCTTTATTCTATTCTTCCTCATCTTCTCATTTTCTTTCATAGATATATTTTTCATCTCTCTTTTTCATCATCATCATCATTGTTCTTATTGTTATCCTCCTCCTCTTTCTACTTTTTCAGATATTTCTTAATCTTCTTCTCCTCCTCCTCCTCCTCCTCCTCCTCCTCCTCCTCCTCCTCCTCCTCCTCGACCTCCCAGAACCTACTAGGAAAATTACTGAGTTGGTCTGCGATTGCTTTTTGTTTTTACCTCCAGTCCTAATGCCACGCTAGAGGAGGAGGAGGAGGAGGAGGAGGAGGAGGAGGAGGAGGAGGAGGGAGGGGGAGGGTAAGGCCAAGTAGCTGACTCCTCTCCTCACCTTCGCTTCCATCTCCTCTCCCCCTCTTCCGTTTTCTTACCTCCTTTACTATCTCCCTCCTTCCTCCATTCTCCCTCCTCCTTTCTTCCTACCTGTTTATTCCCTTGTATGTCTCTCTTTCCATCCTTCCATCCTTCTCTATCCTTCCTTCTATCCTTCCCTTCCTTTCACTATCTATCGATCCTCCTATATCACCACTACTGTCTATCTCTAAGTGTCTCTCGCTCTAACACGCATCACTAACCTTCTTTTGTTTCTGGTCGCGACTCTTACCTGTCTAAGTTTGGGCCAATTGATGAGAGAGAGAGAGAGAGAGAGAGAGAGAGAGAGAGAGAGAGAGAGAGAGAGAGAGAGGGAGAGGGAGAGAGAGAGAAGTGTGTGTTGGCATGAGAGCAGCAAGAACAGGAGTACTAGTAGTCCTCCTCCTCCTTCTCTCCCTCCTCCTCCTCCTCCTCCTCCTCCTCCTCCTCCTCCTCCTCCTGAAGGTGACCCGTTTGGTTACCTTCCTTCGCTTCCCAAAAGGCTTCCTCAATCGATTCTTATTTTATTGTTATTTAATTTCAATTTTCAAGTATTAACGAGTCTATTAAAATTCTTCCTTTTGTTTCTTTTATATATTTTGTATTAAAGTGTATTGGTCATTTATTAAGTTATTTCTATATCTTTATTTATTTTTTTGTTTTTTTATTTTTTTGTTTTTTATTTTTAGTTGTAATCCAGTTTATTTTCTTTTATTTATTTCGAGTTAGTTAGTTTAAGTCGTCATTATTATTATTATTATTATTATTTTATTATTATTATTATTATATTATTATTATTATTATTATTATTTTATTATTATTATTATAGTGGTGTTAATGAAACTCAATTGATTTATTTCTGACTCATAAATTTTCTATTAGATGTTCCATTGTGTGTGTGTGTGTGTGTGTGTGTGTGTGTGTGTGTGTGTGTGTGTGTGTGTGTGTGTGTGTGTGTGTGTGTGTTTACGAACATAATGAGAAAGAGAAAGAGAGAGAGAGAGAGAGAGAGAGAGAGAGAGAGAGAGAGAGAGAGAGAGAGAGAGAGAAATGCGTTCACATTCATTATATTCGTGTACACGTTGGAATGTTCAGTGCATGGGGGCAACGGCACAACCACCCCCCACCCCTCTCCTCCCTTCCCTTCCCCTTCACCCGCTGGGAATGAGCCAGAATCCCCCCACGCCCCTCCCTCCCCTCCCCCAGCTCATCACGGCTCTATGGGGATGCTGAGTGGGCCGTGTATCTTCCCCTTCACGCTGTATCTGATAAGGACAAGGAAGGGAAGACGCGCACCAAGATTTGCCCTTCCACATATCCATTAACGTGACCTTTAAGAGAAGTGATGGATGCAGCCCCCCTACCCTTCCCTACCCTTCCCTACCCTTCCTTCCCTCCCTTCCCTGGTGCTTCAGTGTTGCTCTCCCTTCCCCTACACCCCTACACCCTACGCCCCTTTCCCAGGTGGTGTTAGGGGTGGGGAAAGGGTGGAGGCCTTACGTCACCGTGGCAGGAGGTGGCGTCGTTCGCTGACCCTTGTAGTGGTGGTGTGTGTGTGTGTGTGTGTGTGTGTGTGTGTGTGTGTGTGTGTGTGTGTGTGTGTGTGTGTGTGTGTGTGTGTGTGTGTGTGTGTGTGAGCCTCGGTAGCCCATCAACACAACCTGGAATTAGACTACATTCAGACCAGCTTCCAGTCGAGTTTTGAGGGCGTTTCCTACACACTCAGTCCAGGGCGAGGCGTGCACGTGTCCAGGTCAGGTCCAGGCAGGCAGGCAGGCAGGCAGGCAGGCAGGCAGGAAGGCAGGCAGGCAGGGAGGCACAGGGCCACTGGAGGCAGCCCTTGACACTCTACTCACGACTCTTCATCCCAGAATGACTGTAAATCTCCGCCCTTCATCCATTTGCATCACAAATCATCAATGATTTACTTTAATAGTTTTCTCTAATCAGTTTATTATGCGAGGTATGCATAAAGGTGTGCTGGGCCCTTATGTGTTTGATATATGACACCTGGACGCGTGCAACACCTCCCTCGTTAACGGTGCCTTCCTCATCAAGGCAGACCCTCGTCGGCACCTCAGCTGCAGCGGGCGGCGGGCGGGCGGCGGGCGTGGAGGCAGGCTTGGGGGCGGCGCTGGCGTCCGCCACTCCGCCGCCGCCTCGTCCATCACCACTCTGGACTCTCATAGTTAATTGCTACTTCCCGGGTATTGATCTAGAGGAGCTTGTTAGTGTACGGGCCATTGCACGCCACCAAATGAACTTCGTGCGTGGCGTTGCAACGAGGCGAGGAGGAGCGACGTGCGTGGCCACCTGCCTCCCGCGAAGCATCGTCCACCCACTCACCCCCACCCCCACCAAACACCACCAAACACCACAAGGACCAACCAAACAAAACAAAACACAACCCAACACACACACCGTCATCCCGGCCACACTGCAGCAGCAGGAACGTGTCCCAAACACTGTGGTTACCGGCGGGACATGATTAATACGTGAAACTCTCGCGTTGAGCCCACGGGCACGCGCTGCTCTGTATGCACTGCCTGGCACTCTCGCCGCCAGCTGAGGGGGTGTGGGGGCGGGGCACGGGCCGGGGTGGGGGGGTATGAGGGGTGGAAAGATGATGGATAGCACCTTGCCTCCTCTGCCTTTCCTCCGTGCGGCGGCGTGGAAGGGTAATGTCCCGTTCGAGTCCCTTAAGGTTACTGACATGGGACGAGGGGAAGGCGTGGTGGTGGTGGTGGTGGCGGTGATGGTGGTGCTGTTATGGTGGTGATGTTATGGTGGTGTATGGTGTGTATGGTGACGGTGTTGCCTTATCCTGGGTTACAGTACAAGGCGTCGTTACAGTTGAGTGACAGGCAGGGGGAGGGTGACGCTGGAGTAATGGTGATGGCAGCAGCGGTGGCGTTAATGGGCGTCACTTCGACATCCCAGGGTTCGATACCTGTTGATAAAAGGTGAAGGTGCCAAACTACCTGTAGACTAGGGAGGAAAGGTGATCCAGTGTACCTTACCTGTCCTCCTACCTGTGTGTGTGCTCATTTGTCACTCCTCCTTTACCTGTTTTAAGTCTCAAGTTAAAATTCTTGTCAGTAAAATATTCAAGTCAGAGCCGAAGGTTAAAATAGATGAAGTTATTACATTCTTTTGTTTTGCGCATCAAAACAAATCACTTCTGCCACTTTTTTTGATCATCAACTTTGTGATATATGAGAGAAAAATCATATGCTGAACTCAAACACGAAGAGAAAAAAATAATATAAATAATCCCATCCACCTTTCAAGCAGGTAATGACTCAAGCAGACCCATTAAAAAGTACAACCACTTACAACATACTAATAGCAGAAGCCGTCTTTTAATTTTAGACTACCTGAGATGATTGCTACAGAGAGAAATGTCTTGTATAATTAGTCTCTAGAGATTACCGTGACAGGTGAGGTATAGAGTGGCCAGGTACAAAGAGAGGTAAGTGCAGGTAGGCAAGACGTGCTGTGGTTGGAAGTGTACGTGAAATGTAACTTCATAACCTGCTAGATAACAAATACGTACACAGAAGTATTAAGCACGTCAGGAATTAAGTACATGAAGGAGAATGTACATAGCAATTAACGAGGTGATTATGTACGTGGTGATGTTAAGTGTAAAGTGGATGGTGATTACATAACAGGTGGGAAGCTGAACAGGTAAGATACAGGTGCAACAAGAAGCAGAGTGTGGCTAAGACCAGATATAAACACAGGCAAGAATAAGGAGACGAAGGCAAAGATAAATAACTTAACCATAACAGACAAAGAGGAGAATACATGTACAATAAAAATAGAATAGAAGAAGGAATAAAAAACACAACACAACACAATACATTCACAAAAAGATAAACGTTAAAAGCATCAAGGAAATATTGAACGTAACACATAAACTCATATTTCTTGTTTTATCTCCAACCACATTGACGATATCGAGGCTCTGACTGCACCTCCAAGCATCATTTTTTTGAGACACGTGTAAGTTTGAATTGTTGAAAAGTATCTTAATCTCACACCTGTATTACCAATCATCCAGGTAATTACAGGTGTTTCAGGATCACTTATAGATATACGAACTTAATAGATGCATACACGAGGGAGTTAATAAAAAGAGGATCAAAGAATGTTACGAATATATATGTTTTGTTACTCTTCCTCCTTCTTCCCTTTTATCTCGCTCCGTTGCAAAGAATAATCGAGTCTTGTGTCGTGTCAAATCATATCACGCCGCCCATCTTCTTCCTCCCTACGAGACAACCCTGACAACATGCCCTTCCCACCCTCCCTTAACGATGACCCTACCACCCACCACCCCCTCCTCCACCCCGCCCGCTCCCCCAACTCCCTCTCCACCCACACACTCCCTCCACCCACACGTTAGGGTCCGTCAGGTGAGCGGTGAAGCGTTAATACCTGACGCATGATGAAGCAATGTGGAAGATTTGATACTGTAGGTGGATAAGAAGGATTTCAAGTGGATTTATGTCTCTATTTTATTTTTATTATTATTATTATTATTGTTTCTACCTTTCATGCGATGATTTTTCTCTCTTTTATATAATGTTGATTTGTTATGTTATGTGATAGTGATTTATGTGTCTTTTATCTCTCTCTCTCTCTCTCTCTCTCTCTCTCTCTCTCTCTCTCTCTCTCTCTCTCTCTCTCTCTCTCTCTCTCTCTCTCTCTCTCCCTCAACTTGCAGCATAATACTTTTCCTCGGTGTATTTTCAGTAAATATTAACCTTCCTGATGTTGCCGGTCACTTAATTATCTTCACCTGTATTTAATTTAATATATGAACCTCACTAATCTCTATAGACATCACACTCTGTATCTTTATTTTCCTATCTTACACACATTTTCCTCCACTTCAAAATTTGTGAAAAGGAAGAAGGATTGTGTTATGGATTTATCGCCACTCCAGGTAACCTTTTCTCATTACCTAACAGGACAGGTAAGAATAGTGTAGTTTGGACAAGTATTGATTTTTTGGTAATAAACTGGTAGGTCAAGATTTATAACGGTGTTGTAGTTGTAATGCGTGATTTTACCGGGAGGATTTACAAGCACCGTAATGTGGTTAGGTTTCAGATTGTGTGCTGTTTTACTTCGTTCTACTCCCTCTCTCTCTCTCTTCCCTTCCCTTCCTCTCGTGTTTTCTTCTTCTTCTCCTTCTCTTCCATGCGTTGAGACAGGTGCGCAGCGGTGGCCTGTTCGAAGCACTTGAAGCAGGGTCATGAAGCGTCATAGATATAAATAGAAGCAAGAAACGCCTTTACCTTCCTTATAGAAGTTTTTATTAAATGAGGAAAATGTTGATGTTTATTTAGTTATATCGTAAAATTCTTGCACCAAAATATATTACTTAAGTTTTATACAAGAAGATGAATATATATTAAATAAAACCTATTTATATGTAAAGTAGATATGATGAGTGTTTTAAAATAGTGAAAATATGTTTTATTAGTATTATGAAAACAAGTAATTTTAGGTAACAGAATAATACACATTGACCTAATTATTGTCATGGTATAATAAGGAAAGGAAAAAATAATGTTGAAAGATAATTTTATGTAATGAAAATCTGGTTGAGAGAAAAATAAGGTTAAAATTGAGGTTAATGTTTGTTTTTATACATTGAAACATTTATATATTTTTGTGTATTATTAAATGATGTTATCTCTCTCTCTCTCTCTCTCTCTCTCTCTCTCTCTCTCTCTCTCTCTCTCTCTCTCTCTCTCTCTCTCTCTCTCTCTCTCTCTCTCTCTCTCTCTCTCTCTCTCTCTCACATGAGCTTAAGTTATAAATGAAATCAAATTAACGTTGATTTTCACTCGATAAGGCCAAGATAAGCAGCAGCCTGACTAAGAATGTGTTACTTTAATCCATGACGGAAAGTATATTAAACACAAAAATAGTCACCATTAATTATATTCTTACATACTTATAATTCTGCTGCGGCCACTTATAACCAGGTGTGTTAACGGGAATAATGCAGGTGAGGCGAGGAGAGGGGAGGAGAGGAAAGGGATGTCGTATTAAATTATGAAGATTATTACACCTTTTTATTTTGTATTTGGTATTTATAAGTAAAGTAATTTGTGGTTCATTAATCCCAGTAACTTAACACGAATCAATGTCTTGTTTAAGTAATAGATTCACTAGATTAACACAGAGATAGAGAGAGATGGAGAGAGAGAGAGAGAGAGAGAGAGAGATAAAAAGAGAGAGATAGAGAGAGAGTGAGAGTGAGGTTGGTAAGGTTAGTGGAGGAAAAATAATATATAAAGTTGTTGTTTTTAATGACTTGGACAACCTAATTATTTACCTGGAAACATAAATAAATAAATGTGAGGCCAGGTAATAGCGCTTCATCAGACCTTAATTAAAACATCATCAGCCGCCGTCTGCATAACTCACCTTGCTGATTAGATAATTGACACAGGTGAATACATTGTGATTACCTGGCAGCCTCACCTGGACTGTTACCTGTTACCTGCCCCGCCCCCCCCTCCACCCCACCTACCTTACCCTACGCTCTCTATCTTTCTTTTTTTTCATTCTACCTTTCTCTATAGATTTAATACCTTACCCCCGCCTCTCTTGCTCTCTTTTTTTTTTCTCTCTTTTCCATATAACTTCATTTTCACTTTCCTTTCTTACTTCATATGACTCATTTTCCTTTTTTTTAATAAGAGGAATGAAAATTTACAGAAAAAAAATTGAAATATAAGACATTTTCCTCCTGGCTTCTGTTTCCTGGTCTGTGATGCAAGGTGAGGGAAGGGAAAAGAGGGGAGAGTCGCGTGGAGGATTTCAAGAGGAAGGAAAAGGGGAGACATGGTGACTTCTGAGAGGAGGGAAGAAGGGGAAGAGAAGGCGTGATAGATGGAGAGATGTGATGAAAGAAAGTTACTGAAGAGAGAGAGAGAGAGAGAGAGAGAGAGAGAGAGAGAGAGAGAGAGAGAGAGAGAGAGAGAGAGAGAGAGAGAGAGAGAGGGAACAATTATAAAATCATATATATCAAACAGAAAGTATCACTCTAATTTTAAGCCAAAATATACAACTTTAACCTCAATAACTTTCTAGAAACTCTTTGAAAACTACAAAAAAAAAATAATGATAATAATAAATCGATGAATGAAAGCAATTTGTGTGGCCTAGTTCATCCACATTCTTCACGCATCATGAATAAAATCTCACTAGTGTAAAAATGAATAAAAATTGAATAAGACACTTGACACTCCATTCAAAGTGACATTTTTCACTTAAAACCTAATTATTGTTTCTATAGATCGAGTTAGAATGATTTTTTTTACTCTCAAAGCATCTTACTAAAGGTATTTAATTCTTTTCTTCCTTCCTCCTTCTTCTCTTCCTCCTCCTCCTCCTCCACCTGTATAATCCAGTACAAGTCAATTTTTTTCCTATCTTTGTATCTTCCAGTTTCTCATCTTCCAGTTTTCTTTGCGGTTCTCTGAATTCTTCATCTAATTCCTGATGCTCATACTTTTATTTATATCTTCTAGTACTTCTTCTTCTTCTTCTTCTTGCCCCCCTCCCCCCCCCCACCACACCTGCAGCCCTTTGTCACAGTCCACACCTTCTGTCTTGCACACTCTACACTTCCTCTCATGTACACTTCTATGCTACATGACACTCCCCTTTTTACGCTCCTAACTAACAGCAGCGGGAGTGGCAGGCGGCAGGTGGCAGGATCAGCACCAACAACAGTGATAAACCTTGCCTGCCACGCCTTGCTACAACACTTTATTGATACACTAAACGGTTTTAGAGCTGGAATCTGAAGTGTGAATCATTTAAGTGTAGCACGAAATAATGTAAAAAATAATGCGGTTTTTTTTTAGTTGTAAAGTTTAAAGAGATTCTGAATTTTAAAAAGAAATTAAGTTTTGAGTTATGAAACTTTAAACAAAAAATGAAGTAAATAAATCAGGACAATTTTGATACTTAGGAGAGCAATAAGATCGATGGAGGCAAGAGATACTTTATTATTATTATTATTATTACTATTATCATCATCATTATTTTCGTAGTGTGCGTAAAACAGCTACACACCGCCTTACCCAGTGCACATAAACACACATGCATCACTACGACCCGACACAGCCGCCGCCTTGCCGAGTCCGTCGCATTATTTGTGTCCAGACTCATAAGGTTTGTTCAGCTGTTTGTTTATAAAGGTGAGGCAGCGTGTTAGTTAATTATCAAGGTGTTACATCAAGGAAGCGGAGGAGCGGTGTTAGTTGTCATTTGCTCCTCTTCCCTCCATTGATCGGGTCTACTCTGCCTCCTCCTCCTCCTCCTCCTCTGCTCCTGAAATAGAAAAAATAGAAAGCATTGCATATTTTCACCAAACAAGTTGACTATGAATTTTTTTTGTTTTGTTTTGTTTATGGTCTTTCTCTTGTAACATTTTCAAACTCTCTCCTGCTTTCAGTGTGGTGTTGTTGTGGCGTTGTGGTGTATCTATAAGGTTTGTGTATAGTGAATATAGTGCCAGAACTTGATTATTTTTACCACCATATCAGATTCACTTATTTTGTTTACACTTCCTCTGGTCTAAAAAAAAAATGTAGTGAATAGATATGATGTTGTAGTACTAATGTTTATATTTGTCTGCTTATCAATGACACTGAAGTCTTTTTATTGTACTTTCTTAAGACTGAAAAATAATATGATGTCAGTATGTAACTCTTCCTCTTATTGTCTTTATCAAAAACTATGTCAGAAGATAAACAATTAGCATATCTTACATAAGAAAATAAGAAGGCTGCAAAAAGCTCTTATGCACTTAACACTTCTATAATTCTACATATCTAAATAGTAAAGTAAATCAACACTGACTAATATTTATGTCATCATCTTATATTTAACATTAACTTTCCTGTAGATGACCAACACTTCTATAACGAGACGAGATAGATGATAAAAAAATGAGTTCAATATTTCAGAACCAAGATCAAGGAACGGTATTTAGCGCAGGTGTAGCAAAGCAAGGTGTACAACCAACTTACTTTACCTGTTCCGGCCAGGTCAATGTAACGTGTTATTAGTGTGTTCATTCATCATGTGTTAAGTGTTACAATGCAGCTCTTTTCAGTGTTATTTTTGTGTTATTTGAGTTACGTTCATGTGGGTTTTTTCAGTGATGTTTCAAAATGATTAGATAAACTTTATGTATTTGTGTATTTATAGTTGTAGGTATAAATAACACGTATTATACTAGTTGAATTGACTTTTTATATGTAAGGGATATATCATTACACACACACACACACACACACACACACACACACACACACACACACACACACACACACACACACACACACACACACACACACACACACACACACACACAGGTATCACGGTCCAGGTTGTCGGAGTTTGACTAATTAAAACTCATTAGCACCATAATTACCACCTTCATACCTTCACCTCACTATTTATTACACACTCTGGTCCTAAAACACCCCATTTAGCGCGTCGGAACCCCTTAGTTTGCGCCAATAACTAACTTGACCTAAACGTTTCATAAGCAGGTTTCTGACGTTTGAAAAGGGTCGTTCAGATTTCATTTTCCTTATTGATATACTTTTTTATTTCTTTATTTCATGTATGTTAGTATATAAAAAAAATTCTGCCTCAGGGAAGATATCTGTGTGTTATATATTTGTTTTCACGATTTTATTCTTCTTTTTTTCTTTTTCTTCGCTTTTTCTTCTTCTTTTTCTTCGTTTATTTTTTGTGTGTGTGTGTGTGTGTCTCTATGGCAATCTTGTGAATGAGATTGAACTGCCAATACCATAACGCGATTGTTTTAGAAAGAACTTAATTTTTTTCATTCACTTCGTTCTCTATTTTATTATTACTCGTATATACACACACACACTCTCTCTCTCTCTCTTTTTTTTTTTCTCTCTCTCTCTCTCGCGTAATTATTCAAGGTAACGAGGCTAATTAGTGGCCAGACAGGTGTTCTCAGGTGCTCAGTTCACTCCATCGTATAATAGCAGTAGTTTATTGCCTTCGATTGACAAGTATTAGTAACCAGTAGAATGTTGTTTATGTTGAGTATTTTTTTCTTTTCTGTATTGTATATTTATCACGATAGATTTATGCTATTTGTATTTTTTTTCTATTTAGGTCTCCCAGAAATTTTTGTTTTTTCCCCCATGTCCTATTATAGTACATATCATTTATACTTTTCATACCTATTGCATTTCACTACCTTTACCAATACTTATTTCCACTTCATTATATACACATACATACTGGGTCTTATGTATGATGTGTGTGTGTGTGTGTGTGTGTGTGTGTGTGTGTGTGTGTGTGTGTGTGTGTGAGTGTGAGGGGGGAGGGAGAAAATGCTGTTTAGTGTATAGAAAGATTAGTCAATGCAATTTTAGTTCATTATTTCCTGTAATTCATTAAGTTTCTCTAAGGAATGTGGTTATTAATTAAGGTGTATTTTTTTCCAGGTATGTCGTGGCCTCAGCGTTCTTCTGTGAGTACTGGAAGGTGTTTTTGTTATTGTTAATTAGTTAGAAGGTGAACTTGATACTACAGGTGAGAGGAATATTGGTACTGTGTTGAGATGATTTATTTTTGTATTATTATGTGAAGGTCTGTCAGTTTTTTTCGTTTTGATTTGTTTTCTGATTTTTTGTAACTCATTTCTGTATTGTAGGAACACGAATCAAGACTTTATTTTATTTTTTATTTTTTTTTACTCGTTTACTGAATTTTGTATTTTGTTTTTTTGTGTTACATAGTTTTTCTGTATTTTAGGAACACGAATCAAGGTTTTTTTTTTCATTTTTTTTTCATAACTCGTTCACTCAATTAATTTCTGTATTTTAGGAACATGATATAAAATTACTCTTGGTTTGTCCGGATCATTTTAGTCTCAAGGTCAAAGTTAAGTGTATTACCGGCGATGCAGTAACTTTATGTGGAGGTAATTGTCGGTTTCCTCATGTTGTGCTTCTCAATTTGTTAGAGAATGTTTGTGTTTCTTACTGTGTGCGTTAGGAGAGGCGTGACGGGCTAATGGTTGCCTGCGTCACCCGTTCCAGCTAACTTGGCGGAGCGTGACGTATATCCACCTTACGTTACCGCCTTGTAGCGTCACACTGTCACCGTCGGGGAGTATTTCCTTGGTACCATTGAGTCACTGTGCTTTAATTCACAGTAATCTTGGTTGAATTTAGCGCCGCTGAAAGCCAATTGGAATATAAAGTCCATTTAAATCACAAGGGAAGAGAATATTTAAGTTAAGGTACAAGGGAAAATGTGTATTGTTTTGGAGATGGTACACACGCTAAGCTTGTGTGTGTATATAACTGAGGTGTAAGATGTGCCAGAATCTTTCCTTTAGTCAATAAACGTATTTTGAGGTTTGATTATAATAGAATTTCACACTAATGTTAATTCACAAACTCTCTGACGTTTATTCCTCGTTTTCTTCGTTGGGTAAACTAAGATTCATCAACGAGATATCAGTGTGGATGGAACGTTTATTCCTGAAACGTTTAACAAAGGAATATTCGACTACAAGCTGTTCAGTCGAATATTCAAAACATCAACACAAAGGAAGTTACAGAAATGGTGCCAACATAATCAAAGTTAAACTATAATAGCAATATCTAACGTCAGAACTAAACGAACACCTTGTCTACCTGTAATCCCCAACCACATCACATCACCTGAAATTCCTCCAGGTAGTTTAAAACAATCAAAAAATATTCCTTTCTTAAACTTTACCAGAGTCACCTTCACCTTATTAAAACATCATTAGACCAACTTGTGCATAAACTTGATTCGGTTGACCGTAAGATTATTTAATTGTATACAATCAGATGGAGGCGGAGCGGAGCAGACGCCAAGGAAATGCAAGGAAACCCATAAACTGTGATGTACGAGGCGAAATTAGAGACCTCTTGGTATATTTGTTCACTAGTCTGTTTATCACGACGTGGCCCTGGGAGGAGGAGGAGGAGAAGGAGGAGGAGGAGGAGGAGGGAGAGGAAGAGTAGGAGGAGGGAGAGGAAGAGTAGGAGGAGGAGGAAGTAAACTATTTAGATCTTCCACTAAAATAATTCAGTAAAAACATATTCTACAATTCTCCTTCTTGTTATTTTTGTATTATGGAGTGTGTGGTCGTCTTGCCTTGCCTTGCCTTGCCTTGCCTTGCCTTGCCTTGCCTTGCCTTGCCTTGCCTTGCCTTGCCTTGCCTTGCGTTGTGTTTCGAGTCTGGAATAATGATTTTTGTATATTAGTATTATTATTTGAGACTCCATGCACTGATACCGTATTTCTGCAAAGCCTTATACTATCATTACCATCACTAGTCTTTTTCTCTTTTTCTTTCTATCTCTCTGGTAATGGAAAAACTTCGCTGAAAAAACTTAGAACTCTGCAACGAAACCTTGATTGATATGAATAGATATAAATAGTTTGACCTTCACTTTCAAAGGCATCAGGAAGTTGTATGTAGCGTGGCAGTGATCAACAGTGCCAGGAATCCAGTGCCAGGAAGAGAGGGTGACAGAATTATGTTTATTTATCCTTCAAACGTTAGAGCATTGATGGACAGCGTGTTATTAAAATGTGGAAATATTGTTTGATAACCATTCAACACACACACACACACACACACACACACACACACACACACACACACACACACACACACACACACACACACACACTGTTGCCCTCAGCACCTTGCAATACACTGAATTGGTAAAGGTTACGCTATGCCTTGGTAATAAAATCAATGTGTTTTTGAAATTCATTGCAAAGAGAGGACAGAATTGTGAGTATTTGTCATTCTTGTTATTGCTGTTGTTGTTGTTGTTGTTGTTGTTGTTATGTTCTAGTTTTGCTTCTATCATCATCAATATTTTACTTGTTTTCTGTATTATTTCGTTATTTTTCCTCCTCCTGCTTCTGGTCCTTTTATTTCTCCTCTTTTTCCTCCTACTCCTCTCCTTCTTGTTCTGGTTCTTCTTCCATTACTACTATTACTGCTACTTTTCCTTCTTCCATTTTCATGACAAACGATATTACAACACCTTGACCATTAGTATTAACATTTACGTCAACACTATCATCACCATCTTATATGCTACCTTGTATTATCTTCCTCTTCCTCCTCTTCCTCCTCTTCCTCCTCCTACTCTTCCTCTTCTTCCTTATGTTACAGGATCTGAAAAAAATTATATCCACAGTGAGTTTAAAATGAGATATAATTATTTCTTTCCTTCTCAACATATGACGTGAAATAAAAAGTTTATAATATTATTTTAATTAGTGTTTGCATGCATTAGTTTTTTTTTTTTTAATATATATAAATATCACAAACGATACATGATTATTATTGTATTACTATGTATTTACGTTAGTCAGGAAATGATTGAAATACAAACTAAAACATAAGTGCATAATATTAATCACTTGCTTGGCTCAGATATTTATTCATTCTTTTATTCATTTATTCATTCATTTCGTTATTTATACCGAAGCTTAAAATCAAACACACGGAGGTAACAGAGTCAGTCACCCACACACCATGGAGGAGGGAGGGTGTGCGCCGCCCCGCTGACACTATACTATGTTAATGTGATTCATTGAGTGATGAGATGAAGAAATGGTGTGTGGAAAGGGGGGGAAGGGGTGAGAGGGGGGGAAGAGGGGAAGGGGAGAGAGGAGGGAAGGGGGGAAGGGGTGAGGGGAGTAAGGATGTGCAATGGAGCTTAACATTACACTTGAGTCTTGGTGTGTGTGTGTGTGTGTGTGTGTGTGTGTGTGTGTGTGTGTGTGTGTGTGTGATGTGTGTTTTATTTCCTGGGGTTTTTTTTGTTTTTTGTATACGTTATTTTTATTGTCATTGTTATTTATATTTATTATTATGTTTTATGTAAAGTCACCGCGGCCGAACACGTGGTCCTCCTCCTCCTCCTCCTCCTCCTCCTCTCCCTTCCTCCTTTTCCTCCCTCCCCATCACTTTCCTCCCTCATCATAAGCTTCTATTGTATTCTCGAGGCCGTTCCTCCTCCTCCTCCTCCTCCTCCTCCTCCTCCTCCTCCTCCTCCTCCTCCTCCTCCTCCTCCTCCTCGTTATCATCTTCATCACTCATACTTTTTCCTCATAAATGTTAATCCCTTGCTGTCTGGTTATTTTGAGAGAGAGAGAGAGAGAGAGAGAGAGAGAGAGAGAGAGAGAGAGAGAGAGAGAGAGAGAGAGAGAGAGAGAGAGAGAGAGAGAGAGAGAAGAGTAGCAAAAGACAGAAGCATAACTACCCTCCCTTGGAATAATACATACTTGCAACGCACTAATTACACATTCACCTGCGGATATTTTCGAGATGAAGCGTTAAATTAGGTGCCTCGATACCCGTCCAGGTGAGTGACTTCTGGATGGCAGGTGAACTTAGATAATTAAAGGTTAGGAAAGGTGAGACGGGGCGGGGCGTTGGTTGGGCGGGCTGGCTGGCTGGTTGTTTCTCTCTCTCTCTCTCTTTCTCTCTCTCTTTTTTTTTTTTTCTCTTTCTCTCTCTTTCTCTCATTTTTAGTATCCTTATTCCCCTCATTTCGTTCTAACAATTTATTCTTATTTTCTTTAAGTGGATAGAAGGGTGGATGAGGCAATAATTGATGGTGGAGATAGTGGAAGAATATAGCAGTGGAAGCAGAATGGTGATGATGGTGATGATGGTGATGGTGGTGGTGGTGGTGGTGGTGATGGTGGTGGTGGTGATGGTGGTGGTGGTGGAGTAGAGGATGGAGTGAAGGTAATGAAGAAGGAAGAAACAGCTGTAGTTATAAGTAGAGGAAGAAGTAATGGTGGGGAGTGGTGGGGAAGTGGAGGAGGAGGTGGAGGAGTGGAGAGAAAAGGGGGGGTAGGTGGAGGAGGAGTGGAGGGCATTACTCACGTTCTTCTATTGTATTACTCCGCCACTCCTTCCTCCCATACATGTCCTTGTAGGGTGATAAGAGTCTTCTCCACCTCTTCCCTCCTCCTCCTCCTCCTCCTCCTCCTCCTCCTCCTCCTCCTCCTCCTCCTTCTTTCCCTCTCTCTCTACCTTGCCTGAGGAGTATGCTCTATTTGGTGCACAGGAGAGAGAGAGAGAGAGAGAGAGAGAGAGAGAGAGAGAGAGAGAGAGAGAGAGAGAGAGAGAGAGAGAGAATATTAATAAACAAAGAAATATTAAATAAACTAATAATTTTGTATGCGTATTTTCGGTTATTTTTCATCGATTCTTATTTTCTTTCTTTATTAATACCAATTTGCTTTTTTTTTTTTATATGTATTTGAATTATTTGAAAGATAACCACCACCACCACCACCACCACCACCACCACCACCACCACCACCACCACCACCACCACCACCACCACCACCTGACCCTTGCCTGGTGTAATAGTAACCATTCATCTAGAGGAGAGGTAGTGGCGGCAGGTAACGAGGTCCATATCATCACCAGGTAACACTATTAGCACCTCCGTCTCACCTGTTGTTAATCTGCCGCCTATTCGACAAGGTAATTGGCTCGTCCCCCCAATTTGATGATGTGGTAATGGGTGTCGTTAAATGGGTTGTCGTTCTTGTGTTATGTCGTTGTTAAGGTTTCAGTGTATTCGTTATTTTAGAAAGACTTAGTGGAAGAGTCAATGTAATAAATGAAGTGGAATTTCCTGTAATAAATGAAGTGGATTTAGATTAACTTAACATATATTTGATTCTATTGTAAAAAAAAAACACTTGTATTTATTTTTTTTTATTTTTTTATAGTGTGGTTTTGACTTACTAATTCAAAGGAGATGAAGTAATATAATCAGGTATCAGTGTACACGAAAGTTTAAAAAGAAAAAAGAATGTTAAATAGCCTTAAAGCTCAAACTTAATCTTGCAACCGTTTAATTAGTTAATATTAGTGTTCATTTAGTTCCATATCATTATTATTAACTTCACCACATTTGCTAATTTATCAATATCTTTTACTGTACTATTCTTATTGTCATTATTATTATTATTATCATTCTATTATTACCTTTAGGCTAAGTAATTAGGTTCAGCTCCAGGTAAGGCCAGTTTTCACATTAGCGCAGAGCAATCTCGAGATAAGAGCCACCTGCCGCGCGTTTTGAGGATCCCTGCGCATTATAGCGATCATTAATTGCGGGGCAGGAATTACAGAAAAGTGTGTGTGTGATAATTTTAGTCTCCGCCCTAAAATTTACCGTAAAA
>JAPQNM010000036.1:3506868-3571868 GCA_029783475.1 Metacarcinus magister
GGAGGAGCCTTAAATATGGCCTTTCGTAGCGTGTGTCTTGCGTGCCATGGTGCTATGAGGGTAAAGTGGGCGGGGCAGGGAAGGGCCTGAAGGAGGAAGGTGACTCTTGGGGCGTCTCTTGTCTCCTCCTCCTCCTCCTCCTCCTCCTCCTCCTCCTCCTCCTCCTCCTCCTCTTCCTTCTTTTTCGTCTATGCTTGGTGAAGTTTGTATTTTTTTTTTCTTATATTTCTTAATTCTGATTTTTATTTATTTTACGAGATTATTTTTTGTATTTTTCTATCTATATTTTTTCCTCATTTGAAGTCCAATGGATTAAGGTTTTTTTTCTTCATTTATTCCAGTTTCATATTTCGTTTTTTTTATATATTTCTATTTACTGCTTTTATTTTAATTTTATTATTTTATTTTTTTATCCTTTGTGGTCCTCCCGGAAATTCTCACCTCAGGGAAGGAAGGAAGGATGCGTGAGTGACGTTTGTAGGACTCTGAGGATCTGTCAAGGTGAGGAGAGGTGTGGTGGGGGGGCTGGGGGGGCTAGACACAAGGGGTTGGTCACTTTCTATAGCAAGGGTGAAGGTGAAGGAGGTGAAGGTGCACTACAATACTATACAAGGCGGAGGGAGGGTGGCGTCAGGCAGGCATAATTTTAGTAGAAACTTATTAATATTTTACAATTTCTCTCATATAAAAATTAATATATATACGATGAAAAAAAACTACCCATAAAAAATACATTACCTCGCGTCCTGACATTACCTCGCGTGTGTTAGTTAATAGAGTCTTCGTAAACGTTAAACCTATCTTTCCTTTTAGCGTCGAATAGGAGGAGGCGTAGAGTGTGCTGTTTAATTTAAGAACGCGTCGAAAAACACTTCAAAAATCTGCATTATCCCCTAACCTTTACACCGGGACACTGTTAATTGACGCTGCGACACAGAAACTTAATGTCCTTTTCATCCTTTTTTATCCTCGCTTAGAAGGGCTTGGTGATCTTTTTAAGGGGGCGGTGGTGGGTCCCGCTCTTAGCGCGTGTGGCCCCAGTGTGTGTGCTGAGCGGCGTCTGAATGAATGTTGTAGCGCTGCATTCAAGGCCAAGCGGGGATCTACTCCTTCAGGCTGTTCCTCAGGCGATGGTGTGACACTTAATTCATGTTATATTTTTCTAAACTTGCTAATGACGTGTTACTTGTCTCCCTCTCTCTCCCTTTCTCTCCCTTTCTCTTTCTTCTTCGATTTTCTTTCTTATTTCCCTTCCTCTGTCTTCACTACCATCATCATCTTTTCTTTAATTATTTCCTCCTCCATCTCCTCCTCTTCCTACTTTTCCTCTGAATCTTTGTGTCTTTTCCTCATTACTTTCTTACTCTCCCTCCACTTCCTCCTCCTCCTCCTCCTCCTCCTCCTCCTCCTCCTCCTCTAGTAATGAAAATTAATTAATGCATCACCGTACAGCTGACACACGCGCTATTAACACAACAGACATATTAATTTCTTCTTGCAAGGTCGATGCTCATTTAGCTGTTCCGTCACTTATACATTCGCTTATTTAAAAACAAAAGAGCATCGCCGGGAAATAATTAGTAGAGGATTCAAATGTAATTGATATTATGTTTAGTATCAGATTGGATGTGTGTTTTTTATTATAATTAGTAGTGTAGTTTTGTGTATGTAATTGTCAATAGATAGCTGGCCTTTCGTCACCCCTAAAGCAATTTATTTTTGACTACATTGCAACACAGGTAAGGCGTGTCGTGACTCAGGTGTAAATACAGGTAATAAGTGTGTATAGACGCGAGCAATACCTGTTTCTTTACCTGTACCGATGCATCATTAATACAAATACATATTTCCTCACTTATTTACGAGTCAAAAAGATGAAATTACGTGTTCATAATTAATCAATAGAGTAAATAAAATAATAATATATAGGAATAATATGTTTTTTTATAGGTGAAGAAAATGTTTAGTTAAAAAATAATTCAAATTGATCGATAAATAAATAACATGAACCATAACGAAACAGTTGAGCATCGCCTTGCGTGTGGTAGCTTCTCGCATGCCTTGGGTTCGTGTCTCACTGCTCCTCCTCCTCCTCCTCCTTCTCCTCCTCCTCCTCCTCCTCCTCCTCCTCCTCCTCCTCCTCCTTAATTATAGGACCCTGGACCCCGATATTTAAAAGAGAAATCTGGAATAATTATCTGAATGCCTTTCGTTCTTTTCGGAAAGTGTCAGTTTTTGGCGCCAAAGTTTCGATTTTGTTTTAGTCGCGTTAATTTAATTTAGGAGTTAACAAGTAGTAGTAATGGTAGCAGTAGTAGTAGTAGTAGTAGTTGTTGTTGTTGTTGTTGTAAAAAAGGCATTTCATAATCATCAATATATTTTTTGTTTTTTATTAATCTATATATTCTTTTTTTGTATATTTTTGTACAGGTGTTTTTCATTTTGCCTCTTCCTCCTGTATTACTTATGTTATCTATATCACCTGTGTTACATATATTACCTATGTTACCTGTGTTACCTGTGTCGCCTGTGTTACCTGTGTCACCTGTGTCACATGTGTTACCTGTGTTACCTGTGTTACCTGTGTCATCTGTGTTACCTGTGTTGCCTGTGTTGGGTGCGCCAGGTGTGCGGGGCCACGGAGGGCAACACAAAGACCTATTTTCTAACGATAAATCAAAGAAAAGGAATAATCCTCCATTTCCGCGCTAGAGTGGCCCGGGGTCCTGGCCAGCCCATTACAGACCATTACACCTGACCGCACGGTATGCCCCTACCCCCCCCATACCCTCTACCCCTTACCCCTACCCCTTACTCCTTCCCCTCTACCTCTTACCCAATCCCCTCTATCCCATCCCCTTCCTCCTCCTCCCCTGCACCTGCCCCTTTCTTCCTCCTCCTCCTCCTCCTCCTCCCTCTGCCTCCCCTTGGTATTTCTCCTCGTGCCCCTCCCTCCTCCTCCTCCTCCTCCCTTCCTCCTCCTCCTCTTGTGTTCTCTTTCTATTGTTGTTGCTTCCTTTCTCTTCCTTCTTTCGTTTTCTTTATTTTTTTACAGTTTTTTTTATCTTTTTATTATTTGTTATCCTTTGCTACTCCCTGTTCCTGTTTTTCTTCTATTTTTTGTATATCTCTTCTCTGTTCTTTCATCTATACTTTATTCTTCTCTATTCCTATTCTCCAGTCCTTTATTCACCTTTCCTTTCTTCTTCCTCCCCCCTCATCCTCTCTCTCTTTATCATCTCTCACGCCACCCATTCCTCTTCTCACTCTCATCTTCACCTCCCTCCCTTCCCTCCCTTCCCTCCCCTTCCCACCTAACGCCGGGAGATAATTCAACCGCTAAGTATAGGTAGACTGACATCCAGGAGATTAATCTGGTAATATTTCCAACACTGACCGACCAACATTTGTCCTTGAGTTTATAAAGTGACTCTTAGGATCAAGACTCTGTGGGGTATTGGATCGTATAAAGGTAGTGTTGTAAAGGGTTGGAAGAAGGGTTTTGGTGTTTATTGTTGTGTGTGTGTGTGTGTGTGTGTGTGTGTGTGTGTGTGTGTGTGTGTGTGTGTGTGTGTGGGTATGGAGACATTTTTTGGCGTGGTAGAGAAGATAGTTTTAGAAAGTTGATTGGGCTTTTTTTCTCTCTCTTTTTCTCTTTATCTTTATCTATCTATCTATCTATCCTATTTTCTTTCTTCCTTCCTTCCTTCATCATCTACTCTCTTCTTCCTCTATCAACTCATCTTGTCTTCCCACTTTCCTTGTACTCCCTTTCCTCCTCCTCCTCCTCCTCCTCCTCCTCCTCCTCCTCCTCCTCCTCCTCCTCCTCCTCCTCCTCCTCCTCATGGATTTGCAAGACAATGCGTTTAATTACCTTGTATGGGCATGCGTTTTCCTGTCCCCTCATCTCCATACCCAGACACGGCAGCCTTAGGTAACTCTCTCTCTCTCTCTCTCTCTCTCTCTCTCTCTCTCTCTCTCTCTCTCTCTCTCTCTCTCTCTCTCTCTCTCTCTCTCTCTCTCTCTCTCTCTCTCTCGCTCGCTCTTCATGCCAAAATAAACGTTAAAAAAATCCTTATATACATCTTGTGCATAGAATTTGGCGGTAAAAAAAATATATTATACATCATTAACTTTTTTTTCCCCTCTCTCTTGTGTTGTGTTGTGTTGTGTTGTCTAGTCTTATCTTATCTTGTGTTGTGTTGTGTTGTAGTGTTGTCCGCGGCGCCAGAACCCTTATCCCGCCACTCCTTATCAGTTTAATTACACGTTTTGTCGCTCGGTAATGATTGCGTCTGATAAGAAAGTATTTACATCGAAAATGCCTATAGTAATTACCAGTGTATGGGTCGTATATTTCAGATTTGTATCGTGCTCTGAGGGTTAATGGTTAATAGTGAGTTAGTTTGCCTTGATTCTCGTCCAGGGTATAGGGAAGGAAGGCTCGTGGGAATGTAAGGTGGTATATAGAAGTAAAGGGAAGGTAATGTATGGTATGTAAGGTGTTGAAAAGGTGAGATGATCTATACAGGTGAAGGAAGTGTAATGTTTGGATGTGTTTGGTGTGTACTAAGGTGTTTTTTGTTTAAAGGTGTATTGATTATTGTTAAAGGTAGTGCATTGTTATTGTTTATATATGGTTCGTAATACACATGTAGCGCGCACACACACACACACACACACACACACACACACACACACATCCCCTGCGGACCTCTAGCTGACCGTAGAAGTCACATCAAGTCCTGAGAGGAAGAAAAAAAAAGCGTGAAGAACATAGAACATGACCCGTGGAGATAGAATGAGGCCATATTCTGCCACCACCACCACCACCACCACCACCACCACCACCACCACCACCACCACCACCACCACCACCGCCTCTCTCTGGAAACACAATTTTGGAAAACACACCCTCGGCAGACCACTTATTCGGCCTCGTCACGCGAAGTGCAAAAAAAAGGTAAAAAAAGGAGGAAAAAAAAACACATTTCGTTCACACTCACCGACAGAGAGAGAGAGAGAGAGAGAGAGAGAGAGAGAGAGAGAGAGAGAGAGAGAGAGAGAGAGAGAGAGAGAAAGGGTTAGAGAGAGAGAGAGAAGACACCGCCTGACCCTTCGTGGTATAATCTCAGTCAGGTTGATTCGGGCTGTCGATATCACCAGGATTATTGGGTTGAGACACTAAATTGAGTAAATTATACCTTCCCCTGTGCGTGCCTCAGTCAGTGCTACCTGGACGGAGCATACCCAACCCCCCCCACCCCCAATCCACCCCCAACACACCCCCAATACACCCCAACACACCCCAACACACCCCCAACACACCCCCCACACTCACACTAACGCAAGTGGTAGGGAGGATGTGAAAAAGGAAACGAAGAGAAAATTTACTGTGTGAAAAATAATGTTAATGTAAGGGGATGTTTATGGGTTTTTTTGGTCTGTGTGTGTGTGTGTGTGTGTGTGTGTGTGTGTGTGTGTGTGTGTGTGTGTGTGTGTTGACGCATGCACGCACATATGCACGCACGCACGCACGCACGCACAATCAGAGGTTTACTAACGGGTGGCTTTCCTAGTCTCCCTTAATTACCGTCAGACAATTAGCGATGTGCTTATACCTCTGTAATTAATGGAGTCTGCCTTGAACTCACTACACACACACACACACACACACACACACACACACACACACACACACACACACACACACACACACACACACACATGTTACTTTTGTTCACTTTATTTCATTGTATTTTCCAAGAAGTTAAAAGTAATTAGTGAAAGAAAGGAGAGAGAGAGAGAGAGAGAGAGAGAGAGAGAGAGAGAGAGAGAGAGAGAGAGAGAGAGAGAGAGAGAGAGAGAGAGAGAGAGAGTAATAAAGAGAAAATGACAAGGGAGAACACTAATTAACATTCATTTATTGTCTTTCATTCTACATTTCCTCACCTTTTCCTCCTCTCACTCACCTCCTTCCCCTCACCTCTTCCCTTCACCCCTTCCCTCACCCCTTCCCCTCACCCCTTCCCCTCACCCCTTCCCCTCACCCTTTCCCCTCACCCTTCCCGCCCCCACACACACAACACAACACAAAAAACACTCCCCCAACACTCACCAAATTAGAACACCATGACAAGAGTACAAACAGGATTTTATTTATTGTTTTCAAGACTTCAAGTAGAATCGAATCCTTTCTATATTTTTTTTTACATATTATATTATTTAGTATAGAGTATTTTTTTTTCTTATTTGATTTATTAGAAGAAAAATTAATGCTTACAGATCATCTTGTGTTATTATTTACATTGCGTTGTATATCTTACTTTTGACACAACGGAGTAAAGAATAAATAAAATAAAATCAAAATATATATATCTATCTATAAAAGGAATTATTTTTTGATGCCTCGTCAAAAAATGTTGAATCTGTGCGCCGTTATTAAGCCAAAAGGTATATCTTTTAGCAAAACTCTAATCCTGAGCGCGGATGTGACTTTTTGAAAACGAAAACCTTCTATTTTTCATCCGAACGTCGAAGTAAAATGTGACACCAATTAAACTAACTTGGAATCACGCGACACCTTGTAGTTAGTGTAGTAGTAGTAGTAGTAGTAGTAGTAGTAGTAGTAGTAGTAGTAGTAGTAGTAGTAGTAGTAGTAGTAGTAGTAGTAGTAGTAGTAGTAGTAGTAGTAGTAGTAGTAGTTGGCAATAAAACTAATCTTATTTTTCTCATCTTTTTCATTATTATCTCATCCCTTTCATTCCTTCTGTCGTTTGAATATTGATTTATATTTGCACATACATAAGGTTACCTGCGTGTGTGTGTGTGTGTGTGTGTGTGTGTGTGTATGTGTGTGTTACAACCTCTATACACACTTACACATCGATACAGGGAAGGAGATGCAATGTGTCAAGTTGTGAAGTGTTATGATGTAAATTAACACATTTTTACCAATCTTCCCTCCTGCATCTCCCTGCCAACCTTTCCTCCTCGTGTATTTCCTCGTGTGTTCCTGTGTGTTGTTGAAAGAAAAGCTCGTGCCACACAGCTAAGTTGTTTGTTAAGGTTTTCTCCGTTGGTTACGTTTAGATATATGTCTTTTTATTTTAGTTCTGGGTAAAGTTCAGTTTGTTTTTCCTTTGATGGTCTCACAATGTTAATTTCTCCAACATTTTCTCAGGTGTATGACAATATTTCAAAGTATATTTTAACGTGACTCTATTTTCAGGTGTATTTTCTCATATATTTTAATAATGAGGAAAATTTTGGTTAACCTCTGTATTTTTCTCGTGAGTTCTGTACTTACCTGACAATTTTCTTTTTAATATAAGTAAGTTTCACCTCAATTTAATAACCCATTGACGTTTTCTTCCTACGTGTCAATCTTTGGGTCATCTTGTGGAAATGCAGGTAGTACCCATGCCCACCTATGCCCACCTTTAAGCCTAGCACTGCCCTTTGCCCTGATTGGTAGTTTCTGGCGACTCATCACTCGGAAACACTCCATGATTGAGGGATCAGACTCCACTACATCCTTATTTACATACATAATTGCTACCTGAACCCCTGAACTATCCTCCCTTGCTCTTCCCTTCTCTCCCTCTCCCTCTCCCTCCTGTACTACCTCCCTCCCTTCCTCCTCCTCCTTTCCCTGCATCCATAGCACACTGACCTAACTAACCCAGCCTATAATGCTATAATCACAAACGCTGTAATGTATTGTGAGTCTCTAATTCAAGTGCCTGTCTAAATCCATCACTAACACTATGCTATCACCACCACCATCACCACCAGGGAACTCTTATCACCAACACCATCACCACCACTATCACCTGCATTATGTAATAGTCAGCTGGACCAAGCCTACTACCACTACTACTACTATTACTACTACTACTACTACTATGAGTATTTCTTGTAGTATAGCCAGGCTCAGAGGGTCAGTAGGAGGCTTGTATCTGAGGGTTACTACTAGGCATATTTTACAAGCTCACTTATGTACTTGTGGTGCTCTCTTCCCTCACACCAACAACCCACTTACCATAAACAGAATTACTGACCTAAACACACCCCTTCAAACCCACCTTATACACTGGCATGTTAGCGTGACTACATCTCCCTCCCTCCTACCCTGCCCTACCTACACACCCTGCTTCCCTCCCTGCCTCCCTCCCTGTTCTTTTCATCCCTCCACGTCCCTCTCGCACGCCAATTATCCCTAGGAGAGGCCACGGAGATAAGGAGAGGGTCCAGCGGTCTTTCTTCAGCGGTAACTCACCTGTGGATTCCGTCAGTTTATAAGGTCAAATTACCAGAGAGAGAGAGAGAGAGAGAGAGAGAGAGAGAGAGAGAGAGAGAGTGAGAGAGAGAGCTCAAATTCCTATGTTTCTAGGTCGAATATGAAAGAAAACGTTGAATAACATTATTTTATCACTACGTAAACATCTCAAGGTCATCTGTGTGTTATTTAGACGTGTAGAGAGAGTGAGAGAGAGAGAGAGAGAGAGAGAGAGAGAGAGAGAGAGAGAGAGAGAGAGAGAAAGAGAAAGAGAAACCGCAAATTCTGTCACGGTCTCATCAAGTCGCCACAAAAATGCTGCATCATTATTCTTACATCATAGCTTCGGATGTATCACAGTCAGACTTGTAATATATATCTTTACTTGTATATTAAGTGTATTCAAACTCCTTTCCCTTCCTCCCTTATCAAAATCTTTACCATGCTTCTTCCCCAAAAATTGTATTACACTTTATCTGCCAAAAATTTTCATCATCCTTCATCATGCCAAAAGGTTAATCATCTTTATTTCCATTCAAAAAATATATAATCATCTCACCTGAATTTTCATCTTCCAAAAATAAATGCATGATGTATATTTTTTCTTTGCAGTCAACATTCATCATTACAATCACAATCACAACACAATATATACATACACCTTGTAGATGTATTAAATATTCACACTAATTACACATACACTCCAGGTAATGAACTCCCAGGTATGTCAGGAGGAGGGGGCAGGAAGGGAAGGGTGGAGGAGGAGGTTCTTCAGGTGTGTACAGGTAACGTGAGAAGTAAATTACAGGTGTCCCACGCCCCACCGGAAGCTGTAGGTCTCACGCACCACTAAATACATAAACACTGTATTTCCCTGTGATTTTTTTTCGTGTATTCATAAATGTATGTATACTTTTTTTTCAATTTTCCGGTTTTTTTTATTATTGTTATTATTGTTATTGGTGGTGATTGTGGTGGTGATTTTCCTCCTTCCCACTTTGCATCCCTCTCTGTTCCCTCTCTCATTCTCACAACAGCTCTCTGATTCCCTCTCCATCTATATATCCCACTCATTATCTAGCCCAGCATCTCACAGCATCCCTCTCATCTACTCTTTCTTATACAACATCCCACTCAGTTTTTATTTCCCTCTCAGCTTCCAATCAGGACCTATAATATCCCTCTCACATCCCTCTCAACACCACTCACTCTCTCTCTCTCATTATCAGAGAGAGAGAGAGAGAGAGAGAGAGAGAGAGAGAGAGAGAGAGAGAGAGAGAGAGAGAGAGAGAGAGAGACTGTCGCCTGAGGTCTATTTAAGTTTTTTCTAGTTTCTTTTTTTTTAGGTTATTTGATTCATTTTTAGTGAGATTTAAAGGCCTATTTAAGACTATTAGGGAACCTCTTAGGCCTATTTTTTTTTAGGCTTCACCAATTTTTTTTTATCTTTTCTTGGCGAGATGATTTTACTGATTTTTTTATTTATTTTTATTTTATTTTTTAGGAATTTATGCTCAGGAATTTAGGTCTCTCTCATGTGTGTGTGTGTGTGTGTGTGTGTGTGTGTGTGTGTGTGTGTAGAGTGTAGACCAAAACCTAAATTGACCAGTGCTTTGTTTCAATGTTTCGAACCATCCAAATTTTGCTTCGAAACAGGCGAATCCACCAATGATTTACAAAGCACACACATTTACCTAAACGAGTGACAGCCTATAAAAACTGCAGCTAACAACATGCACATACAGCCAATTATATCCTGTTGTTCCCTTTGATTGGTGGTGGTGGTGGTGGTGGTGGTGGTGGTGGTGGTGGTGGTGGTGGTGGTGGTGGTGGTGGTGGTGGTGGTGGTGGTGGTGTATACGGTAACCATTCTTGTTTTCATATAATGTTTAATTTTTACTACTAAAATTTCATTGTTTATTTTTTTATTGTGATTATGTAAAATTTCGTTTTGTTTATATTGAAAAAATCATTAGTTTTTTTTCATATAGATGCATAGTAAAGATTTTAAAACAGAAAATATAAACTTGAATATATAACCTTTCTTAATAATTCTTATCATACAAGTTTTTATGTTTAAGTCCAACACAACAATACATCAATCAACTCTTCTTTACATCCTTGACTTTTGATATCAAGTTCATTGTCAACCTGTCCTCATAAGTCTCCTCTCTCAAGGTCATTACACAACTAAAACTCAGAACAATTATCATCCACATACACATTATCATACATTACCTAACCTCCACATCCTTCCTGACCACACCCTACAAACTACCCACATCCTCCACCACAACCAGACACACCCACACCATCCACATCCCATCCACATTCCCCATTCCACTCTACAACCTTATCTGACCACATCACTGAGTCTTGCAGCATCAGTAACCACCCTCCCTTCCCCCCGCGGCCCTTCCCTGCAGCGCTACAATCCTGCAGCGGTAAACTAGGGAAATAGACGGTAATTTTAAGATGATTACGTGATTCTAGGCCAGGGAGTAAAGCTTCCCAGACTGATGTTACCCCCTGTCTTGTGTCTCGACTGCCCGGAGGCACGCACGGAAGAGACTGGTATTTCCTCCTCCTCCTCCTACTCCTCCTCCTTTTTCTCTCTATCTCCCTGTCTCTCCTCAATGCCCTCTTCTTTTCCTCGTCCACCCCTATGTCCTCTTTGACTTCTTACTCCTCCTCCTCCTCCTCCTCCTCCTCCTCCTCCTCCTCCTCCTCCTCCTCCTATGCAGCACGACAGACGGAAATAACACAGTAAGGTTCTGGAGTGAAATGCCGAAGAGGAGAATGGACGCCACCGAGTAATTTGGGAGTCATGAGATGCGTGTGTGCGTGGGGAGAGAGAGAGAGAGAGAGAGAGAGAGAGAGAGAGAGAGAGAGAGAGAGAGAGAGAGAGAGAGAGAGAGAGATTGTAATAGTATACTAGAAGCTGAAGATTTGACTCGTATGGAATTTCTGATTGACTCCTCCTCCTCCTCCTCCTCCTCCTCCTCCTCCTCCTCCTCCTCCTCCTCCTCCTCCTCCACGACCTCACTTCAGGGGCGGATGAATGAGCAGCCGTCTTGTAGCCTTCAGCGACTGGCCGGGTGAGGGGCGTGGAAGGCTGTTGGACTACCTGTGTGTGTGTGTGTGTGTGTGTGTGTGTGTGTGTGTGTGTGTGTGTGTGTGTGTGGAGGTGCCTTAAGGTAAAGTGTGCTTGCTTGTTGCTGAGTGTGTGTGTGTGTGAAGAGGGTTGTGTGTGTGTGTGTGTGTGTGTGTGTGTGTGTGTGTGTGTGTGTGTGTGTGTTGTGTGTGTGTGTGTGTGTGTGTGTATTGTTTAGTTTGGTTTGTTTCTTATCTTCAGTTGTCTGTTTTTTATTTATTTATTTATTTATTTATTTTTATTCATTGTTTGTTTATTTATTTATCTTTCATACTTTTTGAATGCACTTTTCACTCATTCAATTATCTTTATTTTTCTTTATTAATTATACATTTATCTCTCCCTATGTTCCATTTAACTTATTATTCATTTATTTCCTTCCTTGTATTCACTTTACAAACACAATTTACAATCATTATCTTTTTCTTAATATAATGAATTGCTTTTACATGTCAGACTGAGACTAGATGTGATTTAAAAGAAGAGAGAGAGAGAGAGAGAGAGAGAGAGAGAGAGAGAGAGAGAGAGAGAGAGAGAGAGAGAGAGAGAGAGAGAGAGAGAGAGAGAGAGAGGGGAGGGGGGGGGAGGTAAGAGGGAGGACAGGTATCTTAGAATCCTGTCTAATTTAAGGACATTTAACAGGCGTCAGAGTGTTACCCGCCCTTGTACAGACCATAGAGAGAGAGAGAGAGAGAGAGAGAGAGAGAGAGAGAGAGAGAGAGAGAGAGAGAGAGAGAGAGAGAGAGAGAGAGAGAAAGAGAAAGAGAGATAATATAGTGAAAACATGAAACAAAATATATCATAACATAAAAAATCAATGCAGGAATTTAAAGAAGTCAAAATTAAATAGAAAAAATAAACATAATAAAATAAATATAAATAAAAATAGAGATAAGGAAGGATAGAAGGACAGGTAGAGGTATGAAGCAGGTAATAACAGAGGGAAGAAGGAAAAAAATATGAGAGACCCTGAACTTTAACTTACATCATACAGACTCCCAACCTATGATCACACCTTGAGGCCGTGAATACACTCTTCTTTACACAATCATTCCGCTTCACGCCTAAAAGTGCGGGGAGGGACTTGGACTTCGTAAAGGTGGAGGTAAGGTTAACAATGCCCATGACGGTGATCAGACCTACCTTTGTTATCTGTCCTACTGGGAACTTGCAAGGCAGAAGGTGATTGTGTGGGGCTGTTACTTGCATATCTTCCTTGCGTGTGGGAATCTGCTGTGTGAAAGTGAACATGGTAGAGGAGGAGGAGGAGGAGGAGAAAAATAGCAAGATCAAAAATAAGGGAACATAGGATAGGAACAAGAGGAGGAGGAGGAGGAGGACAAGGTAGAAGAAAAATAAGAGAGTGTAAGAACCTCAACAAGTAAGAGAAGGAGGAAGAGGTAAAAGATAAATAAAAAGAGAATAACAAAAACGATAATAAGGGAACGTAAGGAACAAAACAAGGAAGGAAAAAGAGAAGCAGGAAAAGTGGAGGAGGAGGAGGAGGAGGAGGAGGAGGAGGAGGAGGAGAAATACCAGGTTGAGAAGTTAGGATTGTATGCACCTGTCGAATGAATCTGAGGTCACTACCTTCTACAGGAGTGTGTATGTGTCAGTATGTACCTGAGGGGAGGATAAGGGGGGGGAGGGGGGAGACAGGTAGCAGGAGGAGGTGTGGAGGGAATTGTTGGGGGGGGTGAGGAGGGGGAAGGGGGAATAAAGGGTGTATTTACCTGTTGGGGTTTTTGTTTTCCCACGATGCACCTTCCCCTTCTTTCTGGTGTGTTGTGTTGTGTTGTGTTGACTGTGTTGTGTTCTGTTATTGGTGTTGTTTTTGTTGTGTTGCGTCTGGGAGTGTTGCTTTTTAGGTTATGTTTTGCCTATAAGTAGTGTTGTTGTTGTTATTGAAGTGTTGTTGTGTTGTGTTGCGTGTTGTATTGTGTTGCTATAAAGGATGTGATATTTCTCGTGTTTCTATTCCAGCAAGACTTGATTTCCTTCTTTCTGTTCTAAAATTACGACGAAAAGTGAAAATTATGACAATCATTATTACTTTTTTTTCAATCTCGCGTTGCATTATATCGTTTTTTCTTATATTTTCGTGTGTTTCAATTCACTTCGTTGTTGTTGTTGTTAGTATCTTTGTCAGAATGATTCGTCTATATAAATACTTTTTTTTATATATATATACTTTATTCCCAAACGTCATAGGGATCATTATACCTTCCAATCTATTTATTTAAGGTACAATTAAGTGGATATTCGTAAGGTGAATACTATGAACGTCAACTCATTAGGGCGAGAGTTGCAATCAATTACCTGTCACCTGATTGAGACATGGCAGGTGTGTCCCCGCTGTCACAGGTGAAGGGGACACACCTGAGTGGGGACTGACTTAATGATTTTATTGAGAGTGAGTGTAGGCGCGTGGGGAATGCTAACGGAGAGGCCCATGACGAAGGAGGAGGAGGAGGAGGAGGAGGAAGGTATTATTGTTATGATTGAAATGTTTGTGTTTTTGTCTCTGTGTCAGGAAATTGTTCATACCTTTCGTGTGTGTGTGTGTGTGTGTGTGTGTGTGTGTGTGTGTGTGTGTGTTACGTTCCTAGATGAAGCGTAACACCTTTTTTTGTATCATCTTCTTACCACACTTTTGTTTATTATATTTATTATGTTACCTGAGAACAGACACCTGAAGAGAAGTAATTACATATGACACCTTAATCAACTCTTCTTCTTTCTTTTTTTTTTTCTCTCTCTCATATTTTGTTTTGCATTTAAATAGAGAAACAAACCATTTTTTCTTTAATTTCATCGGTAACTTAATATACCTTCAAAAATATTCGTATCAAATTAATATTCATACATCTATATATTTCTACAATCACTGCATCGGAAATAAACAAAGGATTTACAACATTGATATTGAAATAATCGCCTTTAAGTAGTACAACATCAATATTTATTTTGTTTATGTATGTAGTTGAAATCACGTCCATTCAACGGGTTCACATTAATACAGACAGACAAGAACGTGTGTGTTAATCATGCTGGAACGAAAGTGTTGTTTTAACGGTTAATGTAGAATGTTTTGTTCATGTTTGTGTGGGATTATAAAGACGTGTGTTTGGTGGAGAAAAAAAAGAATGGAAGGTGGAAGAGAAAGAGAATGAGAGGTGGAGAGGGAAGAAAATGTGCTGGAAAGGAAAAGAAAATATACTGGAGAGAAAGGAAAACATGGTGGAAGGAAAAGATAATGTTCTGGAAAGTAAAGAAAATTGAAATATGTGATAGAAGAGATAGAGGAAAATAAAAAGGGAGAAGATGGAATAAAAAAAATATGGAATTAGGTTGTGAAGAAGAAGAATTTAGGAAAGACTTGAGAGAGAGAGAGAGAGAGAGAGAGAGAGAGAGAGAGAGAGAGAGAGAGAGAGAGAGAGAGAGAGAGAGAGAGAGAGAGAGAGAGAGAGAGAGAGAGATAGCATCAGCCGTCCCTCCACAGGTAAACAGGTCACCCTAAACGACCAGGTCAACCCTCCTCCCCCCCCCCTTTACCCTCCTTGTTTACCTTGTTTGTTTCCACGTAGGGGTAAAGGGGGGGGGAAGGGGGGTGATAAAGGGGGGAGGAGAAAGGAAAGGGAAGTGAAGGGGAAAGAGTGTATGGTTCTGATAAGTTAACTTGATATTCTTAACAGTAAAAAAGGTAAATATATGGATAAGATGCAGAAAGTATAATATTTTAATAGTAAATAGGAAAAAATCTGGGAAAATATGAATATAAATAAAGAAAATGTATTAATCATTGAAATAATAAAAATTTAATAATGTATAAAATGTAGTAACACATTAATTAAAAATAAATATTACAGGTAGTTATCGCGTTCATCTTTTTTTATTTCATATCAACATTTTGATCTGAAATACAAAATACGAGTTTGCTTTAAGGTTAGTGATTGCCTGAAGTGTTTATAAGTATACATTAAGTATTTATTAAGTACATTGTAGTGACTTTTCCAGGTAACTTAAGTGGCAAATTGTTGCATTTATTATACATCAGATAATTAGTTCATTTACATTTTCTCTTAATTTATACCTGAGAGGTGTATCAGCGGAGGGGTAATTAGGAGGTGTTCCCAATTAGTGCCTTCATTAAGCTGTGTGTGGCGCGGGAGCCTCGTGAAGGGGGGAGGGGGGGGCGCAGGTAATGATGTGCTGCTTACCTGTACGTGCCTCAGGTGGTGCCCAGGTGTGTTAGTTACAGGTGTGTGTTGTTAGGTTTCTCTCAAAGGTGATTTCAGGTCATTTGGAGGCTGGATTACCGTTATATTTTTACTTAATAGGTTAGGTTAGGTTAGGTTAGGTTAGGTTGTTCTTTTTATTTATTGGTTAGAAAACAGCAAAAAATAAAAAAGTATTATATGGATCACTTCACAAAACACACTAATAAATATAAATCAATGTCCTTAACTCTTACTTAAATATTAATGCATTTCTAAGTAAACATTTCTAAGTAAACATCCTCTAGTAAATACCTATATCATAAGTATCTTTATAAGTACACTTAAAACTAATCCCTTTGACCTTCCACCACTCGTAGCAGGGTACAAGTAATCCCTTTATTCACCCCCAAGAAACACACGCCTCCAAGGGGATTAGAACCCACTCCTAAGGTTAAGAAAAGATTCGGTAGTTTTTCACGCGTCCAGACTGCCTTTCAACCCTTCAGAAGCACTTGTCGAAAGGTTCTCCCGGTAGGAAAGACTGGGAGACTTGAAGATTACCTTAAGATTACCCTTCCCTCTCCCTTCCTTCCCTTCCTCACCATCTGTCACCCTTCTTACTCCCTCTCACTCCCTCACTCTTTCACTCTTCCTCATTCGGTTTTCTTTCAGCCTCCTCCTCCTCCTCCTCCTCCTCTTTGTTTTCTTCTGTTACTTTTATCGTTTTTCTACTCTTCTTCTCCCCACGTGTTCCTTCCTATACATTTATTCATTTATTTATTTATTTATTTATTTATTTATTTATTACCTTCATGTCTTCAGATGCAATTTTTTTTTCAGGTGTAGGAAGGTATGGTTTAATTTCACTTATGATTCCTAGGCGAGTCATTAGTGAAGGATGATAGGATACAGTGTTGAGGATGTGATAGGATCTGTCTGTTCGTGGAAGCGTGAGATGTGAGGACTTTCTGATGGTCATAGTAACATTGTCTCTCTCTCTTTTTTTTTCTCTCTCTCTCTCTCTCTCTTTCTCTCTCTCATAATAAACTGCAAGCAAAAAAATAAATCAAAAAAATTCCTAACAATACGCTATAAAAATATTCCAAAAAAATAATAATAATAAAAAGTATATTTCCTTATGAGAAGACTGATTACGAGGCAGGTGTGAATGAGGTTTACAATACCTCATTACCACTACATCATTAGGATCATTACAGGTGATTCCTCCTACATCCCTCATCATCCCATCCCTTACACCTCACCCTCATTATTTTGACCACCTTCTTCATCCACTTCCAGCACCTTCTAGCCACCTTCCAGCCCCTTTCACCCCTTCCAGCACCCATCCATCTCCCTCCACTTTCTTTCAGCACTTTCTAGTCCCCTCCACTTCCTTCCAGCACCATCCAGCATCCTCCACCTCCTTCCAGTCCCTTCCAGACTCCACCCAACCTCCTCCACTTCCTTTCAGCCCCTTCCAGCACCTTCCAGTCCCCTCCACCTCCTTCCAGTTACCATATAGACCTCTACACCCCTTTCCAGTACCAATTCAGTCCACTCCACCACCTTCCAGCCCTTTCCAGACCCTACCTAGCCTCCTACACTCCCTACCACCATCATCTAGTCCATTTCCAGCACCTTCCAGCACTTTCCAGCACCATTCCTCACCCTCACCGTAGCGTAAGATCATTCACCTCAGACCAGAATGAACAAAGAGTTATATTAAGTTAAGAGGAAAATGATCTTTGTGTTGAGTTAACGGTGTTGTGTAATGCTTGAAGGCTTTTGCTTATCATTACTTTTTTAATAGATTCTAAGTGAGGTTGTAGTATTTTTTTGTGGTTTAGTTAAAGGAATATAAGTTCATGGGATGGTAAAGGATTAGTAGGACAATAACCTTTAAGTTTGAAATACAAAGAAGTTATGTTGAATCCTAAATTGTCTTCTTATTACCAGGAAAATTGTTGCCTGGGAAAAATTAAAGCAATATGTCTGGAAATAAATGATTGCACATAAAATTTGTCTCGTAAAAATTTCTCCTCGACTCAAATACAGGAAAATACTCCGTGAGGGGGAAAAAAAGAGATAATTTTGAGATAAATGTCAAGGAAAAAAAAAAAATTATGATAACTTCCTTTCAATCCACACGAAGAGGAGGAGGAAGAAGAAGAACAGAAACAAGAACAAGAAGAAGACGAAGAAGAATTAGAAGAGGAAGAGAAAGAAGACAACTCTAACAAAAACGAGAAAAAAATCGATAACTCACACTGAAGCAAAAAATAAAAAAATAAATAAAAAATAAAAATACGAGTGAAGGATATGAAAGAAAACGAGGATACGGCCGTGACCACAAGGACGGAAGGACTCTAACTTGGGAGAAAAATGGAATAGAGCACAAAGGGCGGTGTCCCTCGGTGTGTTGGGGAGGCTTTGAAGGGCAGCGAGGCATGACGTATAATGGTCTTTTAATTCTGTCCTCTTCAAACGGACTCCCTAATAGGATGACAAGGCAGTTACTAGTGTGTGTGTGTGTGTGTGTGTGTGTGTGTGTGTGTGTGTGTGTGTGTGTGTGTGCGTGTGTGTGTGTGTGTGTGATCATTACTGTTACTGAGGTGTTTTTTTTGTTGTTATTTTACCTGTGTGATTTATTTTCTGTCATTCTCTCTCTCTCTCTCTCTCTCTCTCTCTCTCTCTCTCTCTCTCTCTCTCTCTCTCTCTCTCTCTCTCTCTCTCTCTCTCTCTCATATAGTAATAATGTATGTCGTTAGAGAAGAAGGAGGAGGAGGAGGAGGAGGAGGAGGAGAAAGAGGAAAAAGTAAGAAAAGAAATATGTAAAACAAAATATAGATAAACAATAAGAAAACAATAGATAGATTCTCAAACATTTTTTTCTATTTCTATTCTAATCCTAATTCTTTAAATGTTGACAATAAAATATATGTGTTTCATGAAGCCATTTCGATGATTGGTACGTAATCCCGGTGTGCTTTTTAATGCATTATTAGGCGCCGAGATAAACATGCAATGGCGGGAGTCAGAACAAATAGCCGCTTTTTACTTAATTGAAAGGATTTATTTAGCTTTGATAAAAAAAAATATTAGTAGTATTGGGAATTTTGCGAACAATAGATGTGAACTGTGATTGGTGGTGTGTATGTATGTATGTATGTATGTATGTATGTATGTATGTATGTATGTGTGTGTATAGTACATGTATAAATCAATCATTGTTGTCCTTCCATTTAATCTCTAGAATATTGTAGGTAATATATTTTTTTTTCCCTTTTTTCATTGTTTTCCTTTTTTTCCTGTTTTCCCATCACTTTATTATTACTTTTTTCCCCGTCAGCTTTTGTTATCTTTTCCGTAACGTTGTATCTTCATCATTACATTCTTAGTGTTCTCATACAACAGACGACAAGTAATGGATACTGAACTGTACTTTTTTCTTGTACTATTTTTTGTAACATCTATAAAAAAAAGTACTTATTTTTCTCTCTATATATATATCTATCACTCACTTACATTACTCTAACTTTCCTCTCTATCTTACCTACCTTTCCTAATCCTCCAAGATCATTTCTCCCTTACCTACACACACCCACACCCTCCTCCTCCTCACCCTCACCCTCACCCTCCTCCTCCTCCTCCTCCTCCTACCTTCCCTTCCTTCTTTAGGTAATGACGTTCACCAATCCATCTCACTTTGGGTTGTGGTGTTGGGTGAAGGCAAGAATCTAGGTCTGTCTGATTTGGGTTATATGGAAAGGATGACTTGGAAGGTTGATGGATGCTTACCTGGGTTAGAGATTTGGCTTACAGGTCCCCCTCTACCTCCTCCTCTTCCTCCCCCTCTTCCTCCTCCTCTCCCCCTTCCTCAGGTGTATAAGGAAGGGGTTGTGTAAGGTGGAGGAGTAGCCTTATACTGTTTCTTTTGGTTGTGTTACCTGTGTGCAAAGGTAAAGGTTAAAAGTAAAGGGTTAGATTGGACAGGTGAGATGTGTTACCTGAGTTTTTAAATGTGTTTTGATTTGAGTTTCATTTTTTTCATGTGTTTTATTTATTTATTTTTTTATTTAAGATGTTTTGGGTTTTTTATTTTGGTTTATTTAGATTTTTTCGTGTTCTGAATTGTGGTTAGTTGGTCACTTATATATTTTTCACATTTTCACTTATTTCTATATCTTCTCATTTTTTTATTTCTTTCCATAACCACTTTTTTCTCCCTCTTATTCTCCTCACTGGCAAGGCAAGCATCAACTTTCATTTACCTTTCATTTTCCTCTCATTGATTCAACCTAAGCTTTCTATTCTCTCTCATGTCTTCCCATCCATCATCACGTTATCTTATCAACCATTACCAACTTTCATTCTAACCTCAAATCATCACTTATCTAACATTTTCCACAGTAACCAACAGGATTTTCTTAGTTCCTACAATTTTATCATGTATCTTCATTTTCCTGTCAATCATTATGCAGAAATTCTATTATTTTATTCTCTTACATGCAACTAAAACTTTCTCTTCACCTCCTACTTACTTTTCCTCTTCCTCTTTCTCCTCTTGGACCACCGTCTGTCTAAGGGTTTATCTCTCTCTTGATGTATTGCAGTAGCAGGTCATTTGCATAGACTCCCTTCGCAGTGATTGATAACCTGGTACTTACTATGATAAGATGCACTCCGCTACAATTGAGATGAATGCCTGATTATCAACATTTTCTTGACTTCATCAGAAACTCGAGTAATTTTAGTCTATTCTTAGGTTACTGAGGATGAATCACAAGGGAGAGAGATTAGTGAGATGGGAATGGAGGAGGAGGAGGAGGAGAAGGAGGAAGAAGAGGAAGGAGATGAAGAAAAGGAGGAACAAGAGAAGGTATAGAAATATTTAATAGTAGTCATAGTAGTAGAAGGAAGAGGAGGAAGAGGAGGAGGAGGAAAAGGAGGAAAGGAATGAGATGAAGAAAAAGAGGAACAAGAGAAGGTTTAGAAATATTTAATAGTAGTCATAGCAGTAGAAGAACGAGGAGGAGGAGGAGAAGGAAGAAGAAGAAGATGAGAATAATAATAAGATGAATAAGAATGAAGGGAAAAGAGGAAGATAAGGATACGACTGTTACGTGTTCCTTTCAAACGGATGACATGACTGATTGGTGAAATATATCTTGTGATTAGTCTAGGAATCGTCTTTCTGAATGTCTCTTTAAAGGCGTTGATCCTATACTGATTGATTTAATTACCGACTCAATGATCCATCAGATGATTAGCAAACTGATTGGAAGGAAGATTAACTGACTCGTGATTAGGACCCATTGATTAGGGGAAGGAAACACGTCTTATTGCATGTGATTGTCAAAAATATAATCTCACTCCATGATTAGGTAACGGGTGGCTGTTGACCTTCCTGCCCTTCTGATTGGCTGAGAGATTTATGATTTGATTAATGATTGGGTATAGGATTCGTACTTGTCCTCTGATTCGCTGAGTGACTGCTGACGCTACACCTGATTGGCCAATTCACATGAACACGAATAGAACTTGTAACGTGATTGGTTGACACATAAACTGATTAAAACCTTGTCTTCTCATTGGCTAAGAGACTGAACACGTGACATAAATACTCTCACATGATTGGACGCGAGGCAGGAGGAGTATTGTCTTAGTCTTCTCTGATTGGTCTATTAAGTAGTTCGATCGCTACTCCTTCACCAAGTAATGATTAAGAATTAAACACAAGATGGAATAGTATTAAGGGTTTCTCCTCCTATACATTATTCATGCCTCCAGAAACTGCTTCATTTATGCATTAAAAGGCTGTATTCATTCTAAGATGGGGAGATGGAGAATGGAAGCTGCAGAATTATTAGTTATTATTATTATTATTATTATTATTATTATTATTATTATTATTATTATGTGTCCAGGTAAACGGAACACCTGGAAAGAGTTAAAAATGTAATTGAATTGTTGGTTATGCTGTAATTTTTCTTGTAGTATTATTTTATTTGTGTTTTGGGAAGTTAAATATTTGTGGGAATAACACACACACACACACACACACACACAAGCACACACACACACACACACACACACACACACACACACACACACACACAAACACACACAAGCACACACACAAATCACCTCTATACATTACACAAACTCTTTAAGAACCATATGCATATATTTTCGTCTTTCCGCTTTTGGTGAGGTCATATATATTTTTCAGTCTTTTTTTTCTCTCTTTCTCTTTACCCCGAATGCAAACTGAAGCTGGCAGTACACGCATCAGGTTGCTCTCTGAATATTCATGTAGAGAGAACAATAGTGTGTGAATTATGGGAGCCGTGCCTGCAAAGTTATGGGTCTGTGTTGAATATGTAGATGTCCAGTAGCAGATGTTGTTGTTGTCTGTTTGTTTGTGTGTTTGTTTGTGGTGGTTGTGGTGGTGGTTGTGGTGGTGGTGATGGTGGTGTTACTGATGTGCTGTGAGATGAAGTGTATTGCCTGCATTCATGTATAAATAGACGTAGATGTATTGATAGATGTAAATAAGTGTGTATAAACGTACATACATGCATACATATACACACACACACACACACACACACACACACACACACATCTATATTACACCCACAGAAACACACCTGACTATTACATTGTGTTGCGTTGATTGTGTTGCAGGTAAAGACAGATCACCTTAGCCCATTGAACCTTACCTGACCATAATCAGGTCTTCCCTTACACCCATTACCTTCCCTCTTGGACACCTTCCCCTTAGAAAACCCTCACCCCTGGAGACTCTCACCCCTGACAAGTCCCCTTTGTAACACGCGCTATGGCCGCTAGATGGAGTGGCGGGCGGCGGTGTCTGGTGTCTCTGGGTCTTTCCTCGCCTCTCTAGGGGGTCTTTGTGGCTCCCGGGCTCCCATGCGGCGAGGGAACACTAAGAACACCTCGAAGACTGACGAAGGGGCACCAACGGGGCTCTCAACCTGCTGACTGGCAAGACGCTACCGCTGAGTCACTGTTAGGTAATGGTAATGGTGGTGGTGGTGGTGGTGGTGGTGGTGGTGGTGGTGGTGGTGGTGGTGGTGGTGGTGGTGGTGTATCGTGTTGTCATTCTGTACTCTTTGTGTTGTTTCCTTAAGGTGGTTGATGTTAATGCTGCTCCCACCTGCTCTTTCCCCACGTAAAGATAATTAGAGTATCTTTCAAACCCACTTAACACTTGGTATTAACGCATTTTTAGAAAGGTTCCAATCATCTATAGCACTGACAAAGAATATTTTAAATTGAGAGGAAAAACAAAATGTAATTAGCTATATCAGTATTGTGTTTTTCTTTTCTTTAGTATTATATGGTGATAATTATAGTAGTAGTTGTTGTTGTTGGTGGTGGTGGTGGTGGTGGTGGTGGTGGTGTTGTTGTTGTTGTTGTTGTTGTTGTTGAGGGAAGGTAAGATAATGGAAGGGAGAGCGGAAGGCGTCCATCAGAGACAATAACTCACCTGTTTTTGTGGCGAGGAAAGGTAAGGCGAGGCAGGGGGCGAGGGGAGGGAAGGGAAGGGGAGGGGGGGGTGATGGAGGTAAGATGGGTGGAGGAGTAGAGAGTCTGAAGAAAAAGAAAGGAAGGAAAGAAAGAAGAGGATAAGGAAGGATGGATGATAAGAGAGACACTTCCTTTTCCTTCTCTCTCTCTTTCTCTCTATCTATTTATCTATTTATCTATCTATCTATCCATCCATCTATCTATCTATCTATCTATCTATCTATGTCCATACACACACAAATATTCAGAAAATTCTTACATATCTTTTTTTTCACTTCAATAGTAAATAACAAAGAAAAAGATATATGAGTGTATCTTACATTCAACTTTCCTTTGTTTAGTGATTAGTAATTAGTGTATTGCCTTAAATAAGTGGCACTGAGAGATAGGGGGAGGGTAAGGACATGACAGATAGATAATAGATAACGTTGTGGCACTGTATTTATTCCTTCAGGTGGCTTACAGGTGGAAGAAGAACTCAGAGGTGGAAAAATTCAGGTGACAATTTAAATCTCCACGCGGCTGGGCATTCATAACATCAAAAAGCCAATCAAAACACACAAACAAAAAAAAATGAACAACAAACAGAACAAAAAAAACCAGATCCAAAAAAAAATTACTACCACCCTAAAGACTGAATACCATATGACCGAAAATCACTATTAAAAACCCCATAGCATCAGCCTTAAGTACAAAGCAGTGTAGAGTGTTATTGTTCGGACCATCACACTTATAAAGGCAGAGTGACGCATCGCTTTCTTTATGTCCCTTTAGTGTTGAGTTCCTTATCGTGTGTGTCATCTTATCTTGGTAACGGAAAGCTGTGAGGAGAGAAAGGGCGGGGAAAAAAATATTAACTCCTACTTGATGAGGAAGGGAAGAAGAGAAGGTTAATGTAAATAATAGTCATGATGCCAAAAAAAAAAAAAATAATAATAATAATAATAATAATAATAATAATAATAAAAAGTAAGAGTATAGCAGTGTGGAATTTCTGACTTTTGGGTGGGTTAAAAACGAATTAGTAATGAAGTAAATGGCAAGTGAGTTAGGTAAAGGAATGTTTCTCAACCGTAAAGGAACGTTCCCGCCAAAACATGAAGGGCGTGGCTAGGAGGCAGTAGTAGAGACAAGAAGGCAACCCTCAGCCAGTGGTAATAAAGATAATCTAATACTTTATGACGTAATGATCACCTTTATTGAGCTTCTGTTTTCTGTATGCAAATGTGGAACTCTTTGTATCACCTCTCTCTCTCTCTCTCTCTCTCTCTCTCTCTCTCTCTCTCTCTCTCTCTCTCTCTCTCTCTCTCTCTCTCTCTCTCTCTCTCTCTCTCTCGCCATGACTTTTATTTTTACTACTTTCCTTTCACGTCAGACACAAAAAAAGTATAAGGACCATAAAGCTATTTTTGGAAGGTGAAGACAAGTAAGTCAGCTCGTAGGTAGATGTAAGGAAGAAATTGATGGGATTAGAACTTTTCACTACCTTGCCCCTCTCTCTCTCTCTCTCTCTCTCTCTCTCTCTCTCTCTCTCTCTCTCTCTCTCTCTCTCTCTCTCTCTCTCTCTCTCTCATTGTTTTTTTTTCTTATATACTGAAAGAGGAGAAAGAGAGAGAAGAGACAGACAGGTTTTTTTTTTTATGGAGGGAGAGAGAAAGAGAGAGAAGAAGGGAAGAGGGAGAGGATGGAAGGAGGGAAGAAAGACAAATCAATAAAAGATGAATATTGTAAAAAAAAATAATATATAACAAACACACAAACTATATATTCATCTTCAGTATAAGTATCGAACATTTTTACATATCCAATATATACAAAAATAAATAAATAAATAAATACATGAACAGGACTTTGAAAGGAAACACAGGGAGACAGATCGTACATTTTTTCCCTTCTTCCATGTAATAGGATCGAGGTAATAGCAGAGCAGACACCCCGATGTTCTTTTGTTCGTGCGGCATCTTGGATTCTGATTGCAGGCTGTGACCTACCCTCTATCTGCCCTCTGGTGGCTGCCTCTATAACTAAGAAAAGGCATTGAATGGGGGAAAATAGGTGTCTTGCTATGCTACTCTTTGTATTTTGATTTGTGGAAAAGATATAATTTTTCCTCTATTTTCAAGGTTAGCTAAAGGGTTTTGATTCTATATATTTTTTTCTAATCACTATGAAAAAGGTCTTGAATGGAGTAAAAATAGGTGTCTTGCTATGCTACTCTTTGTATTTTGATTTGTGGAAAAGATACAATTTTTCCTCTATTTTCAAGGTTAACTAAAGGGTTTTGATTTTCAGTTTTTTTATTCCCACGCAAGAACATTTTTGCAATATAATATACGTTAAGTAGTTAGCTAGAGTGAGAATGCAGTTTAGGAAGAGTATTTTCATCCCTGCCTTTCCTGCCCAGCTTACCATCATCCCTTTGCATGTGTCCCGAGGCTTGGTGTGGAAGGGACAAGTTAGAAGGGGAAGGAAGGCTCTATCCACCTCCCTTACCTCCCCTCCACATCAACTCCACATCCTTATCACCTTCCCTCCATTATCATCCTCCCCCTCACTCCCCTCCTACTCCCTCTACCCCCTTTTTCCCTCCACATAACGTCTCTCACACACTTCTCTCCCATTCCACTAATACTCCTACAATTTCCTTCTCCCCCTCACCCCCCTTCCCCCTTCCTCTCCTCATATCCCTCCCTCATTCCTGACTAAGTTTCCTCATCCGTCTTGACCTTCTTTTCCTCCTCCTGACCTTTACCTTTTGTCCTTACTACCTTTTTCCTTCCCTTTACCCTTTGCATAGACAACCGCAACTGTTTTTTCCCTTTTCCTCTTACTACTAAAACTTTTCCTATATGGTCAGTCTACTTTTTTTTGCCTTGTTTTTGTGTTTTATTTTATTATTGCACTCTACATCTTCTCTATATAAAGTCAGGAGAAGAGTAGAGTGCGTGTCCTTCCCTCACACACTCTTTGTTAGCACTAATTGCCTTGTAGGTCCGGAGGAGTGTGTGTGTGTGTGTGTGTGTGTGTGTGTGTGTGTGTGTGTGTGTGTGTGTGTGTGTGTGTGTGTGTTAGGGCGACAAGGTTCACTAGCGTCGTTCCCCCTCCTACATAATAACAGAAAATAGGATAATAACCTCGAAGAAAATGGGGTAATAACTAGATGCTCACTTGTCACTGCTACGCAAGGGTCCACCACAGTCTGACTCAGCTTACATTAACCTTACCTTCACATCGGAGTACAAATCTTAAGCTTGATTCGTATATTAATCTATTCTTAAGCTTGTGGTTCCAGGGTTACATAGTGAAATAAGGCCAAGAATTGTGAAAAGTTAACACGTCTCAGCATCTTAACTCCGGTCTCCTCACTATCTTGCACGAGGCTGTGGGTGAGAGAAGGTTTGTGGTCAACATTAGCATCTGGTTACAAGGGAAGGAGTTATAGTGTGTCTCTGAAGGCCACGACGGAGCCACCTCGCCCAGCCATGTACACGTACGACACTCTACCACCCTTGTACGACACTTGTGGTTCAAATACGATCATTACCATAGCACTATATACTCTACCAGCCTTGTACGATATTTATGGCGCAATGTACGATAGTTAGAACAGTTATCTACACTTGGTCAGCTTTGTACGATAAGAAAAACAAGAACAAGAGGAGAGATATAAGGAATATGACTAAGAGAATGAGGAAGAGAAGGAGGAAGAGGAGGAGGAGGAGGAGGAGGAGGAGGAGGAGGAGGAGGAGGAGGAGGAGGAGGAGGGAATATAGAAGAGTGATGCATCTTCCTCCATGTTACTTTCCCGGTGGCAGGATGTGCTATTAGGACGAAAATCATGACAAATTGCCTTAATTTTGGCCCTTAAACAATAAAGTGTCTAGTGATGATGAAGGTGAGGGAAGCGATCGAGAGAGAGAGAGAGAGAGAGAGAGAGAGAGAGAGAGAGAGAGAGAGAGAGAGAGAGAGAGAGAGAGAGAGAGAGAGAGAGAGAGAGAGAGAGAGAGAGAGCAAAAAAGAAAAAAAAAGATAAATATATAAACTTCCCAAACTTCATGAATTCATTGTCTATAAACATTACCTTTTGAAATAATAAATTTTACCTGTAGTGTCCACGCGCCGACAGGTAACTTATTGCAAAGGTATTTATTCATAGACTCACTACGTAACCTGCCTTCCTTCCTTCCTTCCCCTCGCACTTTGCAATTCCACAATGTTTACACCAAATTCCTTCTAACTTGTCATCTTTTAAAAATCATTTATGTTTTCTAATTCGTAGGGGAAGATAAGGTTAGGTTAGGTTAGGTTAGGTTAGGTTAGGTTAGGTTAGGTTAGGTTAAGTATGGTTAGGTGTACATTATTAAGGTCTAGTCTGGTTAGGTTAGATAAGGTTAGGTTAGGTTAGGTTAAGTTAGGTTACGTTAGGTTAGGTTAGGTTTGGTTAGATTAGGTGTACATTTTTAGGGTCTGGTATGGTTAGGTTAGGTTAGGTTTGGTCTGGTCTGGTCTGGTGTACATTTTTCAGGTCTGGTGTTGTGGTCTTCTTTCCGTTGCAAGAGGGAATGAAATGTCTATAATTTTCCTTCCTGTTCGTGTCACGTTGGTCAGCTTGGAATTTCCGAGGTTAAAGGAAGGTGTGTGTGTGTGTGTGTGTGTGTGTGTGTGTGTGTGTGTGTGTGTGTGTGTGTGTGTGTGTGTGTGTGTGTGTGTGTGTGTGTGTATAATCATAGAACTAATATTCATTATGACAGTTGTACAGTTTTATTAGATCTATCAGATGCTGCAATGATATTTCCAATATCTCGAATAGCTTGCGAGAAAATGAGGAGGAAAGTCATGTTTTTATATATATATATATAAAGTTTTATTTTACTGCGTAATTATTATAGTTATATCAGGAACACCTCATAACTCCCACACACTCATAACACATCACATAACTACCGCTCTAACTTACAATATACTTAATAAAACTCATACACTCATAACACGCCTTACAACACCCTTCCTAACTCACAATTGACCTTATAACTTCCTTTCTAACTCATAATACACCTAATAACTTAACAAAATACCTCATAACACCCCTTCTAACACACAATATGACCACTTTTCACTCGCAAAACACCTCATTCCACACCCTCACACCTCACAACCAACCTCACAACACAACATCCCGCACGTATTAGAACCGGATTGCAAGATTACACCTTTAGCAAACACGGGATGGGATTTACCAGAAGCGGATTACAACTTTGCAATCGGTAAAGCGAACTACTGGAGTGTTTTGTGTTGTGGGGATTACATTGTTTTGCTGAAGAGAGAGAGAGAGAGAGAGAGAGAGAGAGAGAGAGAGAGAGAGAGAGAGAGAGAGAGAGAGAGAGAGAGAGAGAGAGAGAGAGAGAGAGAGAGAGAGATACACTTACAATGAAAGATGCTAGGATGCTACACACATACCTGACTAAATAATGACCTTGAGAAGAAGAAGAAGAAGGAGGAGGAGGAGGAGGAGGAGGAGGAGGAGATGAAAATGAGAAATGTAACAACAACCCAAAAAATATTTCAAGATTATCAATACAGTGACTTCAAAAAAATAATAATAATAAAAAAATAAACCAAAAAAGTAGATAAAAAAAGAAAAACAACAAAACACAAAGAAGAACAAACACAATACAAAACGAAGACCATAAAACTAAGAAACAGGGAAAAAAAAAGAAAAAAAATATATACACCTGGTCAGAAGGTAACGATAATCTGCATATCTAGAACCATTAAAATACAATCACTACCATTACAACAACAGGTAAGATTTGGCACTACCATTACCTACCTGTGTTAACCCATTCACCGTGATAATGCAAAAAGTTTCTTGTATCGCCTGTGATCTAATAATTTATGATTTTTCAATCTATACATTGAATAATATGCTGAGGATAGTAAATTTCTCCTGGTTTATCCGATTTGAACAGTAGCATCAACACATCGTTTAGTCTTAAGTTACATAAGTTATACAGCATTGAAGTTGAATACAAAACGATTTCAAAGCCATGATACGAGGGAAGCGCGTTGCCAGACGTATGATACACCACCCACCTCACCACCCCCATAGCAGCTTGTTGTTTTGTTTACACACACACACACACACACACACACACACACACACGTTTGGTGAGCGCGCGCGCGCGCGCGTGTGTGTGTGTGTGTGTGTGTGTGTGTGTGTGTGTGTGTGTGTGTGTGTGTGTGTGTGTATATAAACAGAAAGCAAAAGGACGTTTGTGTGTATATATATATATATATATATATATATATATATATATATATATATATATGTATATTTATATATATATATATATATATATATATATATATATATATATATATATATATGTATATATATATATATATATATATATATATATATATATATATATATATATAATCATGTTTTTATATAAATATTAAGTTTCATTTTACTGCGTAATTATTAGTCATAGAACAAATATTCATAATGACAGTTGTACAGTTTAATTAGGTGTATCAGATGCTGCAATGATATTTCCAATATTTCTAATAGCTTTCGGGAAAATGAGAAGGAAAGTCATGTTTTTATATAAAAATTAAGTTTCATTTTACTGCGTAATTATTAGTCATAGAACAAATATTCATAATTTAAGTTTTACAGTTTAATTAGATCTATCAGATACTGCAATGATATTTCCAATACCTCTAATAGCTTTCGAGAAAATGAGGAGGAAATTCATGTTTTTATATAAATATTAAGTTTCATTTTACTGCGTAATTATAAGTCATAGAACAAATATTCATAATATCAGTTGTACAGTTTAATTAGGTCTATCAGATGCTGCAATTATATTTCCAATATCTCTAATAGCTTTCGAGAAAATGACGAGGAAAATCATGTTTTTATATAAAAATACGGTTTTATTTACTGCGTAATTATTAGTCATAGAACAAATATTCATAATATCAGTTGTAAAGTTGAATTAGGTGTATCAGATGATGGAATGATATTTCCAATATCTCTAATAGCTTTCGAGAAAACGAGGAAGAAAGTATTTTCAAAAAAAGTAAAATTCTCTATTTATTAGTACTAGTGAAAATATTCATAATGACAGTAGTAGATTTTAATCAGGTCTAACAGATGCTGCAATAATATTTCCAATATCTCTAATAGCTTTCGAGAAAATGAGGAGGAATGTCATGTTTTTATATAAATATTAAGTTTCATTTTACTGCGTAATTATTAGTCATAGAACAAATATTCATAATTTAAGTTTTACAGTTTAATTAGGTCTATCAGATACTGCAATGATATTTCCAATATCTCTAATAGCTTTCGAGAAAATGAGGAGGAAAGTCATGTTTTTATATAAATATTAAGTTTCATTTTACTGCGTAATTATTAGTCATAGAACAAATATTAATAATGACAGTTGTAAAGTTTAATTAGGTGTATCAGATGCTGCAATGATATTTCCAATATCTCTAATAGCTTTCGAGGAAATGAGGAGAAAAGTTATGTTTATATAGAAATATTAAGTTTCATTTTACTGAGTAATTATTAGTCATAGAACAAATATTCATAATGACAGTTGTACAGTTTAATTACGTGTATCAGATGCTGTAATGATATTTCCAATATCTCTAATAGCTTTCGAGAAAATGAGGAGGAAATTCATGTTTTTATATAAATATAAAGTTTAATTTTACTGCGTAATTATTAGTCATAAAACAAATATTCATAATTTCAGTTTTAGAGTTTAATTAGGTCTATCAGATGCTGCAGTGATATTTCCAATACCTCTAATAGCTTTCGAGAAAATGAGGAGGAAATTCATGTTTTTATATAAATATTAAGTTTCATTTTACTGCGTAATTATAAGTCATAGAACAAATATTCATAATATCAGTTGTACAATTTAATTAGGTCTATCAGATGCTGCAATTATATTTCCAATATCTCTAATAGCTTTCGAGAAAATGACGAGGAAAATCATGTTTTTATATAAAAATACGGTTTTATTTACTGCGTAATTATTAGTCATAGAACAAATATTCATAATATCAGTTGTAAAGTTGAATTAGGTGTATCAGATGATGGAATGATATTTCCAATATCTCTAATAGCTTTCGAGAAAACGAGGAAGAAAGTATTTAAAAAAAAAGTAAAATTCACTATTTATTAGTACTAGTGAAAATATTCATAATGACAGTAGTAGATTTTAATCAGGTCTATCAGATGCTGCAATAATATTTCAAATATCTCTAATAGCTTTCGAGAAAATGAGGAGGAATGTCATGTTTTTATATAAATATATAGTTTCATTTTACTGCGTAATTATTAGTCATAGAACAAATATTCATAATTTAAGTTTTACAGTTTAATTAGGTCTATCAGACACTGCAATGATATTTCCAATATCTCTAATAGCTTTCGAGAAAATGAGGAGGAAAGTCATGTTTTTATATAAATATTAAGTTTCATTTTACTGCGTAATTATTAGTCATAGAACAAATATTAATAATGACAGTTGTAAAGTTTAATTAGGTGTATCAGATGCTGCAATGATATTTCCAATATCTCTAATAGCTTTCGAGGAAATGAGGAGAAAAGTTATGTTTATATAGAAATATTAAGTTTCATTTTACTGAGTAATTATTAGTCATAGAACAAATATTCATAATGACAGTTGTACAGTTTAATTACGTGTATCAGATGCTGTAATGATATTTCCAATATCTCTAATAGCTTTCGAGAAAATGAGGAGGAAATTCATGTTTTTATATAAATATAAAGTTTAATTTTACTGCGTAATTATTAGTCATAAAACAAATATTCATAATTTCAGTTTTAGAGTTTAATTAGGTCTATCAGATGCTGCAGTGATATTTCCAATACCTCTAATAGCTTTCGAGAAAATGAGGAGGAAATTCATGTTTTTATATAAATATTAAGTTTCATTTTACTGCGTAATTATAAGTCATAGAACAAATATTCATAATATCAGTTGTACAATTTAATTAGGTCTATCAGATGCTGCAATTATATTTCCAATATCTCTAATAGCTTTCGAGAAAATGACGAGGAAAATCATGTTTTTATATAAAAATACGGTTTTATTTACTGCGTAATTATTAGTCATAGAACAAATATTCATAATATCAGTTGTAAAGTTGAATTAGGTGTATCAGATGATGGAATGATATTTCCAATATCTCTAATAGCTTTCGAGAAAACGAGGAAGAAAGTATTTTCAAAAAAAGTAAAATTCTCTATTTATTAGTACTAGTGAAAATATTCATAATGACAGTAGTAGATTTTAATCAGGTCTATCAGATGCTGCAATAATATTTCCAATATCTCTAATAGCTTTCGAGAAAATGAGGAGGAATGTCCTGTTTTTATATAAATATTAAGTTTCATTTTACTGCGTAATTATTAGTCATAGAACAAATATTCATAATTTAAGTTTTACAGTTTAATTAGGTCTATCAGATACTGCAATGATATTTCCAATATCTCTAATAGCTTTCGAGAAAATGAGGAGGAAAGTCATGTTTTTATATAAATATTAAGTTTCATTTTACTGCGTAATTATTAGTCATAGAACAAATATTAATAATGACAGTTGTAGAGTTTAATTAGGTGTATCAGATGCTGCAATGATATTTCCAATATCTCTAATAGCTTTCGAGGAAATGAGGAGAAAAGTTATGTTTATATAGAAATATTAAGTTTCATTTTACTGAGTAATTATTAGTCATAGAACAAATATTCATAATGACAGTTGTACAGTTTAATTACGTGTATCAGATGCTGTAATGATATTTCCAATATCTCTAATAGCTTTCGAGAAAATGAGGAGGAAATTCATGTTTTTATATAAATATAAAGTTTAATTTTACTGCGTAATTATTAGTCATAAAACAAATATTCATAATTTCAGTTTTAGAGTTTAATTAGGTCTATCAGATGCTGCAGTGATATTTCCAATACCTCTAATAGCTTTCGAGAAAATGAGGAGGAAATTCATGTTTTTATATAAATATTAAGTTTCATTTTACTGCGTAATTATAAGTCATAGAACAAATATTCATAATATCAGTTGTACAGTTTAATTAGGTCTATCAGATGCTGCAATTATATTTCCAATATCTCTAATAGCTTTCGAGAAAATGACGAGGAAAATCATGTTTTTATATAAAAATACGGTTTTATTTTATTGCGTAATTATTAGTCATAGAACAAATATTCATAATATCAGTTGTAAAGTTGAATTAGGTGTATCAGATGATGGAATGATATTTCCAATATCTCTAATAGCTTTCGAGAAAACGAGGAAGAAAGTATTTAAAAAAAAAGTAAAATTCACTATTTATTAGTACTAGTGAAAATATTCATAATGACAGTAGTAGATTTTAATCAGGTCTATCAGATGCTGCAATAATATTTCAAATATCTCTAATAGCTTTCGAGAAAATGAGGAGGAATGTCATGTTTTTATATAAATATATAGTTTCATTTTACTGCGTAATTATTAGTCATAGAACAAATATTCATAATTTAAGTTTTACAGTTTAATTAGGTCTATCAGACACTGCAATGATATTTCCAATATCTCTAATAGCTTTCGAGAAAATGAGGAGGAAAGTCATGTTTTTATATAAATATTAAGTTTCATTTTACTGCGTAATTATTAGTCATAGAACAAATATTAATAATGACAGTTGTAAAGTTTAATTAGGTGTATCAGATGCTGCAATGATATTTCCAATATCTCTAATAGCTTTCGAGGAAATGAGGAGAAAAGTTATGTTTATATAGAAATATTAAGTTTCATTTTACTGAGTAATTATTAGTCATAGAACAAATATTCATAATGACAGTTGTACAGTTTAATTACGTGTATCAGATGCTGTAATGATATTTCCAATATCTCTAATAGCTTTCGAGAAAATGAGGAGGAAATTCATGTTTTTATATAAATATAAAGTTTAATTTTACTGCGTAATTATTAGTCATAAAACAAATATTCATAATTTCAGTTTTAGAGTTTAATTAGGTCTATCAGATGCTGCAGTGATATTTCCAATACCTCTAATAGCTTTCGAGAAAATGAGGAGGAAATTCATGTTTTTATATAAATATTAAGTTTCATTTTACTGCGTAATTATAAGTCATAGAACAAATATTCATAATATCAGTTGTACAATTTAATTAGGTCTATCAGATGCTGCAATTATATTTCCAATATCTCTAATAGCTTTCGAGAAAATGACGAGGAAAATCATGTTTTTATATAAAAATACGGTTTTATTTACTGCGTAATTATTAGTCATAGAACAAATATTCATAATATCAGTTGTAAAGTTGAATTAGGTGTATCAGATGATGGAATGATATTTCCAATATCTCTAATAGCTTTCGAGAAAACGAGGAAGAAAGTATTTAAAAAAAAAGTAAAATTCACTATTTATTAGTACTAGTGAAAATATTCATAATGACAGTAGTAGATTTTAATCAGGTCTATCAGATGCTGCAATAATATTTCAAATATCTCTAATAGCTTTCGAGAAAATGAGGAGGAATGTCATGTTTTTATATAAATATATAGTTTCATTTTACTGCGTAATTATTAGTCATAGAACAAATATTCATAATTTAAGTTTTACAGTTTAATTAGGTCTATCAGACACTGCAATGATATTTCCAATATCTCTAATAGCTTTCGAGAAAATGAGGAGGAAAGTCATGTTTTTATATAAATATTAAGTTTCATTTTACTGCGTAATTATTAGTCATAGAACAAATATTAATAATGACAGTTGTAAAGTTTAATTAGGTGTATCAGATGCTGCAATGATATTTCCAATATCTCTAATAGCTTTCGAGGAAATGAGGAGAAAAGTTATGTTTATATAGAAATATTAAGTTTCATTTTACTGAGTAATTATTAGTCATAGAACAAATATTCATAATGACAGTTGTACAGTTTAATTACGTGTATCAGATGCTGTAATGATATTTCCAATATCTCTAATAGCTTTCGAGAAAATGAGGAGGAAATTCATGTTTTTATATAAATATAAAGTTTAATTTTACTGCGTAATTATTAGTCATAAAACAAATATTCATAATTTCAGTTTTAGAGTTTAATTAGGTCTATCAGATGCTGCAGTGATATTTCCAATACCTCTAATAGCTTTCGAGAAAATGAGGAGGAAATTCATGTTTTTATATAAATATTAAGTTTCATTTTACTGCGTAATTATAAGTCATAGAACAAATATTCATAATATCAGTTGTACAATTTAATTAGGTCTATCAGATGCTGCAATTATATTTCCAATATCTCTAATAGCTTTCGAGAAAATGACGAGGAAAATCATGTTTTTATATAAAAATACGGTTTTATTTACTGCGTAATTATTAGTCATAGAACAAATATTCATAATATCAGTTGTAAAGTTGAATTAGGTGTATCAGATGATGGAATGATATTTCCAATATCTCTAATAGCTTTCGAGAAAACGAGGAAGAAAGTATTTTCAAAATAAGTAAAATTCTCTATTTATTAGTACTAGTGAAAATATTCATAATGACAGTAGTAGATTTTAATCAGGTCTATCAGATGCTGCAATAATATTTCCAATATCTCTAATAGCTTTCGAGAAAATGAGGAGGAATGTCCTGTTTTTATATAAATATTAAGTTTCATTTTACTGCGTAATTATTAGTCATAGAACAAATATTCATAATTTAAGTTTTACAGTTTAATTAGGTCTATCAGATACTGCAATGATATTTCCAATATCTCTAATAGCTTTCGAGAAAATGAGGAGGAAAGTCATGTTTTTATATAAATATTAAGTTTCATTTTACTGCGTAATTATTAGTCATAGAACAAATATTAATAATGACAGTTGTAGAGTTTAATTAGGTGTATCAGATGCTGCAATGATATTTCCAATATCTCTAATAGCTTTCGAGGAAATGAGGAGAAAAGTTATGTTTATATAGAAATATTAAGTTTCATTTTACTGAGTAATTATTAGTCATAGAACAAATATTCATAATGACAGTTGTACAGTTTAATTACGTGTATCAGATGCTGTAATGATATTTCCAATATCTCTAATAGCTTTCGAGAAAATGAGGAGGAAATTCATGTTTTTATATAAATATAAAGTTTAATTTTACTGCGTAATTATTAGTCATAAAACAAATATTCATAATTTCAGTTTTAGAGTTTAATTAGGTCTATCAGATGCTGCAGTGATATTTCCAATACCTCTAATAGCTTTCGAGAAAATGAGGAGGAAATTCATGTTTTTATATAAATATTAAGTTTCATTTTACTGCGTAATTATAAGTCATAGAACAAATATTCATAATATCAGTTGTACAGTTTAATTAGGTCTATCAGATGCTGCAATTATATTTCCAATATCTCTAATAGCTTTCGAGAAAATGACGAGGAAAATCATGTTTTTATATAAAAATACGGTTTTATTTATTGCGTAATTATTAGTCATAGAACAAATATTCATAATATCAGTTGTAAAGTTGAATTAGGTGTATCAGATGATGGAATGATATTTCCAATATCTCTAATAGCTTTCGAGAAAACGAGGAAGAAAGTATTTAAAAAAAAAGTAAAATTCACTATTTATTAGTACTAGTGAAAATATTCATAATGACAGTAGTAGATTTTAATCAGGTCTATCAGATGCTGCAATAATATTTCCAATATCTCTAATAGCTTTCGAGAAAATGAGGAGGAATGTCATGTTTTTATATAAATATATAGTTTCATTTTACTGCGTAATTATTAGTCATAGAACAAATATTCATAATTTAAGTTTTACAGTTTAATTAGGTCTATCAGACACTGCAATGATATTTCCAATATCTCTAATAGCTTTCGAGAAAATGAGGAGGAAAGTCATGTTTTTATATAAATATTAAGTTTCATTTTACTGCGTAATTATTAGTCATAGAACAAATATTAATAATGACAGTTGTAAAGTTTAATTAGGTGTATCAGATGCTGCAATGATATTTCCAATATCTCTAATAGCTTTCGAGGAAATGAGGAGAAAAGTTATGTTTATATAGAAATATTAAGTTTCATTTTACTGAGTAATTATTAGTCATAGAACAAATATTCATAATGACAGTTGTACAGTTTAATTACGTGTATCAGATGCTGTAATGATATTTCCAATATCTCTAATAGCTTTCGAGAAAATGAGGAGGAAATTCATGTTTTTATATAAATATAAAGTTTAATTTTACTGCGTAATTATTAGTCATAAAACAAATATTCATAATTTCAGTTTTAGAGTTTAATTAGGTCTATCAGATGCTGCAGTGATATTTCCAATACCTCTAATAGCTTTCGAGAAAATGAGGAGGAAATTCATGTTTTTATATAAATATTAAGTTTCATTTTACTGCGTAATTATAAGTCATAGAACAAATATTCATAATATCAGTTGTACAATTTAATTAGGTCTATCAGATGCTGCAATTATATTTCCAATATCTCTAATAGCTTTCGAGAAAATGACGAGGAAAATCATGTTTTTATATAAAAATACGGTTTTATTTACTGCGTAATTATTAGTCATAGAACAAATATTCATAATATCAGTTGTAAAGTTGAATTAGGTGTATCAGATGATGGAATGATATTTCCAATATCTCTAATAGCTTTCGAGAAAACGAGGAAGAAAGTATTTTCAAAAAAAGTAAAATTCTCTATTTATTAGTACTAGTGAAAATATTCATAATGACAGTAGTAGATTTTAATCAGGTCTATCAGATGCTGCAATAATATTTCCAATATCTCTAATAGCTTTCGAGAAAATGAGGAGGAATGTCCTGTTTTTATATAAATATTAAGTTTCATTTTACTGCGTAATTATTAGTCATAGAACAAATATTCATAATTTAAGTTTTACAGTTTAATTAGGTCTATCAGATACTGCAATGATATTTCCAATATCTCTAATAGCTTTCGAGAAAATGAGGAGGAAAGTCATGTTTTTATATAAATATTAAGTTTCATTTTACTGCGTAATTATTAGTCATAGAACAAATATTAATAATGACAGTTGTAGAGTTTAATTAGGTGTATCAGATGCTGCAATGATATTTCCAATATCTCTAATAGCTTTCGAGGAAATGAGGAGAAAAGTTATGTTTATATAGAAATATTAAGTCTCATTTTACATAGTAATTATTAGTCATAGAACAAATATTCATAATGACAGTTGTACAGTTTAATTACGTGTATCAGATGCTGTAATGATATTTCCAATATCTCTAATAGCTTTCGAGAAAATGAGGAGGAAATTCATGTTTTTATATAAATATAAAGTTTAATTTTACTGCGTAATTATTAGTCATAAAACAAATATTCATAATTTCAGTTTTAGAGTTTAATTAGGTCTATCAGATGCTGCAGTGATATTTCCAATACCTCTAATAGCTTTCGAGAAAATGAGGAGGAAATTCATGTTTTTATATAAATATTAAGTTTCATTTTACTGCGTAATTATAAGTCATAGAACAAATATTCATAATATCAGTTGTACAGTTTAATTAGGTCTATCAGATGCTGCAATTATATTTCCAATATCTCTAATAGCTTTCGAGAAAATGACGAGGAAAATCATGTTTTTATATAAAAATACGGTTTTATTTACTGCGTAATTATTAGTCATAGAACAAATATTCATAATATCAGTTGTAAAGTTGAATTAGGTGTATCAGATGATGGAATGATATTTCCAATATCTCTAATAGCTTTCGAGAAAACGAGGAAGAAAGTATTTTCAAAAAAAGTAAAATTCTCTATTTATTAGTACTAGTGAAAATATTCATAATGACAGTAGTAGATTTTAATCAGGTCTAACAGATGCTGCAATAATATTTCCAATATCTCTAATAGCTTTCGAGAAAATGAGGAGGAATGTCATGTTTTTATATAAATATTAAGTTTCATTTTACTGCGTAATTATTAGTCATAGAACAAATATTCATAATTTAAGTTTTACAGTTTAATTAGGTCTATCAGATACTGCAATGATATTTCCAATATCTCTAATAGCTTTCGAGAAAATGAGGAGGAAAGTCATGTTTTTATATAAATATTAAGTTTCATTTTACTGCGTAATTATTAGTCATAGAACAAATATTAATAATGACAGTTGTAAAGTTTAATTAGGTGTATCAGATGCTGCAATGATATTTCCAATATCTCTAATAGCTTTCGAGGAAATGAGGAGAAAAGTTATGTTTATATAGAAATATTAAGTTTCATTTTACTGAGTAATTATTAGTCATAGAACAAATATTCATAATGACAGTTGTACAGTTTAATTACGTGTATCAGATGCTGTAATGATATTTCCAATATCTCTAATAGCTTTCGAGAAAATGAGGAGGAAATTCATGTTTTTATATAAATATAAAGTTTAATTTTACTGCGTAATTATTAGTCATAAAACAAATATTCATAATTTCAGTTTTAGAGTTTAATTAGGTCTATCAGATGCTGCAGTGATATTTCCAATACCTCTAATAGCTTTCGAGAAAATGAGGAGGAAATTCATGTTTTTATATAAATATTAAGTTTCATTTTACTGCGTAATTATAAGTCATAGAACAAATATTCATAATATCAGTTGTACAATTTAATTAGGTCTATCAGATGCTGCAATTATATTTCCAATATCTCTAATAGCTTTCGAGAAAATGACGAGGAAAATCATGTTTTTATATAAAAATACGGTTTTATTTACTGCGTAATTATTAGTCATAGAACAAATATTCATAATATCAGTTGTAAAGTTGAATTAGGTGTATCAGATGATGGAATGATATTTCCAATATCTCTAATAGCTTTCGAGAAAACGAGGAAGAAAGTATTTTCAAAAAAAGTAAAATTCTCTATTTATTAGTACTAGTGAAAATATTCATAATGACAGTAGTAGATTTTAATCAGGTCTATCAGATGCTGCAATAATATTTCCAATATCTCTAATAGCTTTCGAGAAAATGAGGAGGAATGTCCTGTTTTTATATAAATATTAAGTTTCATTTTACTGCGTAATTATTAGTCATAGAACAAATATTCATAATTTAAGTTTTACAGTTTAATTAGGTCTATCAGATACTGCAATGATATTTCCAATATCTCTAATAGCTTTCGAGAAAATGAGGAGGAAAGTCATGTTTTTATATAAATATTAAGTTTCATTTTACTGCGTAATTATTAGTCATAGAACAAATATTAATAATGACAGTTGTAGAGTTTAATTAGGTGTATCAGATGCTGCAATGATATTTCCAATATCTCTAATAGCTTTCGAGGAAATGAGGAGAAAAGTTATGTTTATATAGAAATATTAAGTTTCATTTTACTGAGTAATTATTAGTCATAGAACAAATATTCATAATGACAGTTGTACAGTTTAATTACGTGTATCAGATGCTGTAATGATATTTCCAATATCTCTAATAGCTTTCGAGAAAATGAGGAGGAAATTCATGTTTTTATATAAATATAAAGTTTAATTTTACTGCGTAATTATTAGTCATAAAACAAATATTCATAATTTCAGTTTTAGAGTTTAATTAGGTCTATCAGATGCTGCAGTGATATTTCCAATACCTCTAATAGCTTTCGAGAAAATGAGGAGGAAATTCATGTTTTTATATAAATATTAAGTTTCATTTTACTGCGTAATTATAAGTCATAGAACAAATATTCATAATATCAGTTGTACAATTTAATTAGGTCTATCAGATGCTGCAATTATATTTCCAATATCTCTAATAGCTTTCGAGAAAATGACGAGGAAAATCATGTTTTTATATAAAAATACGGTTTTATTTACTGCGTAATTATTAGTCATAGAACAAATATTCATAATATCAGTTGTAAAGTTGAATTAGGTGTATCAGATGATGGAATGATATTTCCAATATCTCTAATAGCTTTCGAGAAAACGAGGAAGAAAGTATTTTCAAAAAAAGTAAAATTCTCTATTTATTAGTACTAGTGAAAATATTCATAATGACAGTAGTAGATTTTAATCAGGTCTATCAGATGCTGCAATAATATTTCCAATATCTCTAATAGCTTTCGAGAAAATGAGGAGGAATGTCCTGTTTTTATATAAATATTAAGTTTCATTTTACTGCGTAATTATTAGTCATAGAACAAATATTCATAATTTAAGTTTTACAGTTTAATTAGGTCTATCAGATACTGCAATGATATTTCCAATATCTCTAATAGCTTTCGAGAAAATGAGGAGGAAAGTCATGTTTTTATATAAATATTAAGTTTCATTTTACTGCGTAATTATTAGTCATAGAACAAATATTAATAATGACAGTTGTAGAGTTTAATTAGGTGTATCAGATGCTGCAATGATATTTCCAATATCTCTAATAGCTTTCGAGGAAATGAGGAGAAAAGTTATGTTTATATAGAAATATTAAGTCTCATTTTACATAGTAATTATTAGTCATAGAACAAATATTCATAATGACAGTTGTACAGTTTAATTACGTGTATCAGATGCTGTAATGATATTTCCAATATCTCTAATAGCTTTCGAGAAAATGAGGAGGAAATTCATGTTTTTATATAAATATAAAGTTTAATTTTACTGCGTAATTATTAGTCATAAAACAAATATTCATAATTTCAGTTTTAGAGTTTAATTAGGTCTATCAGATGCTGCAGTGATATTTCCAATACCTCTAATAGCTTTCGAGAAAATGAGGAGGAAATTCATGTTTTTATATAAATATTAAGTTTCATTTTACTGCGTAATTATAAGTCATAGAACAAATATTCATAATATCAGTTGTACAGTTTAATTAGGTCTATCAGATGCTGCAATTATATTTCCAATATCTCTAATAGCTTTCGAGAAAATGACGAGGAAAATCATGTTTTTATATAAAAATACGGTTTTATTTACTGCGTAATTATTAGTCATAGAACAAATATTCATAATATCAGTTGTAAAGTTGAATTAGGTGTATCAGATGATGGAATGATATTTCCAATATCTCTAATAGCTTTCGAGAAAACGAGGAAGAAAGTATTTTCAAAAAAAGTAAAATTCTCTATTTATTAGTACTAGTGAAAATATTCATAATGACAGTAGTAGATTTTAATCAGGTCTAACAGATGCTGCAATAATATTTCCAATATCTCTAATAGCTTTCGAGAAAATGAGGAGGAATGTCATGTTTTTATATAAATATTAAGTTTCATTTTACTGCGTAATTATTAGTCATAGAACAAATATTCATAATTTAAGTTTTACAGTTTAATTAGGTCTATCAGATACTGCAATGATATTTCCAATATCTCTAATAGCTTTCGAGAAAATGAGGAGGAAAGTCATGTTTTTATATAAATATTAAGTTTCATTTTACTGCGTAATTATTAGTCATAGAACAAATATTAATAATGACAGTTGTAAAGTTTAATTAGGTGTATCAGATGCTGCAATGATATTTCCAATATCTCTAATAGCTTTCGAGGAAATGAGGAGAAAAGTTATGTTTATATAGAAATATTAAGTTTCATTTTACTGAGTAATTATTAGTCATAGAACAAATATTCATAATGACAGTTGTACAGTTTAATTACGTGTATCAGATGCTGTAATGATATTTCCAATATCTCTAATAGCTTTCGAGAAAATGAGGAGGAAATTCATGTTTTTATATAAATATAAAGTTTAATTTTACTGCGTAATTATTAGTCATAAAACAAATATTCATAATTTCAGTTTTAGAGTTTAATTAGGTCTATCAGATGCTGCAGTGATATTTCCAATACCTCTAATAGCTTTCGAGAAAATGAGGAGGAAATTCATGTTTTTATATAAATATTAAGTTTCATTTTACTGCGTAATTATAAGTCATAGAACAAATATTCATAATATCAGTTGTACAATTTAATTAGGTCTATCAGATGCTGCAATTATATTTCCAATATCTCTAATAGCTTTCGAGAAAATGACGAGGAAAATCATGTTTTTATATAAAAATACGGTTTTATTTACTGCGTAATTATTAGTCATAGAACAAATATTCATAATATCAGTTGTAAAGTTGAATTAGGTGTATCAGATGATGGAATGATATTTCCAATATCTCTAATAGCTTTCGAGAAAACGAGGAAGAAAGTATTTTCAAAAAAAGTAAAATTCTCTATTTATTAGTACTAGTGAAAATATTCATAATGACAGTAGTAGATTTTAATCAGGTCTATCAGATGCTGCAATAATATTTCCAATATCTCTAATAGCTTTCGAGAAAATGAGGAGGAATGTCCTGTTTTTATATAAATATTAAGTTTCATTTTACTGCGTAATTATTAGTCATAGAACAAATATTCATAATTTAAGTTTTACAGTTTAATTAGGTCTATCAGATACTGCAATGATATTTCCAATATCTCTAATAGCTTTCGAGAAAATGAGGAGGAAAGTCATGTTTTTATATAAATATTAAGTTTCATTTTACTGCGTAATTATTAGTCATAGAACAAATATTAATAATGACAGTTGTAGAGTTTAATTAGGTGTATCAGATGCTGCAATGATATTTCCAATATCTCTAATAGCTTTCGAGGAAATGAGGAGAAAAGTTATGTTTATATAGAAATATTAAGTTTCATTTTACTGAGTAATTATTAGTCATAGAACAAATATTCATAATGACAGTTGTACAGTTTAATTACGTGTATCAGATGCTGTAATGATATTTCCAATATCTCTAATAGCTTTCGAGAAAATGAGGAGGAAATTCATGTTTTTATATAAATATAAAGTTTAATTTTACTGCGTAATTATTAGTCATAAAACAAATATTCATAATTTCAGTTTTAGAGTTTAATTAGGTCTATCAGATGCTGCAGTGATATTTCCAATACCTCTAATAGCTTTCGAGAAAATGAGGAGGAAATTCATGTTTTTATATAAATATTAAGTTTCATTTTACTGCGTAATTATAAGTCATAGAACAAATATTCATAATATCAGTTGTACAATTTAATTAGGTCTATCAGATGCTGCAATTATATTTCCAATATCTCTAATAGCTTTCGAGAAAATGACGAGGAAAATCATGTTTTTATATAAAAATACGGTTTTATTTACTGCGTAATTATTAGTCATAGAACAAATATTCATAATATCAGTTGTAAAGTTGAATTAGGTGTATCAGATGATGGAATGATATTTCCAATATCTCTAATAGCTTTCGAGAAAACGAGGAAGAAAGTATTTTCAAAAAAAGTAAAATTCTCTATTTATTAGTACTAGTGAAAATATTCATAATGACAGTAGTAGATTTTAATCAGGTCTATCAGATGCTGCAATAATATTTCCAATATCTCTAATAGCTTTCGAGAAAATGAGGAGGAATGTCCTGTTTTTATATAAATATTAAGTTTCATTTTACTGCGTAATTATTAGTCATAGAACAAATATTCATAATTTAAGTTTTACAGTTTAATTAGGTCTATCAGATACTGCAATGATATTTCCAATATCTCTAATAGCTTTCGAGAAAATGAGGAGGAAAGTCATGTTTTTATATAAATATTAAGTTTCATTTTACTGCGTAATTATTAGTCATAGAACAAATATTAATAATGACAGTTGTAGAGTTTAATTAGGTGTATCAGATGCTGCAATGATATTTCCAATATCTCTAATAGCTTTCGAGGAAATGAGGAGAAAAGTTATGTTTATATAGAAATATTAAGTCTCATTTTACATAGTAATTATTAGTCATAGAACAAATATTCATAATGACAGTTGTACAGTTTAATTACGTGTATCAGATGCTGTAATGATATTTCCAATATCTCTAATAGCTTTCGAGAAAATGAGGAGGAAATTCATGTTTTTATATAAATATAAAGTTTAATTTTACTGCGTAATTATTAGTCATAAAACAAATATTCATAATTTCAGTTTTAGAGTTTAATTAGGTCTATCAGATGCTGCAGTGATATTTCCAATACCTCTAATAGCTTTCGAGAAAATGAGGAGGAAATTCATGTTTTTATATAAATATTAAGTTTCATTTTACTGCGTAATTATAAGTCATAGAACAAATATTCATAATATCAGTTGTACAGTTTAATTAGGTCTATCAGATGCTGCAATTATATTTCCAATATCTCTAATAGCTTTCGAGAAAATGACGAGGAAAATCATGTTTTTATATAAAAATACGGTTTTATTTACTGCGTAATTATTAGTCATAGAACAAATATTCATAATATCAGTTGTAAAGTTGAATTAGGTGTATCAGATGATGGAATGATATTTCCAATATCTCTAATAGCTTTCGAGAAAACGAGGAAGAAAGTATTTTCAAAAAAAGTAAAATTCTCTATTTATTAGTACTAGTGAAAATATTCATAATGACAGTAGTAGATTTTAATCAGGTCTAACAGATGCTGCAATAATATTTCCAATATCTCTAATAGCTTTCGAGAAAATGAGGAGGAATGTCATGTTTTTATATAAATATTAAGTTTCATTTTACTGCGTAATTATTAGTCATAGAACAAATATTCATAATTTAAGTTTTACAGTTTAATTAGGTCTATCAGATACTGCAATGATATTTCCAATATCTCTAATAGCTTTCGAGAAAATGAGGAGGAAAGTCATGTTTTTATATAAATATTAAGTTTCATTTTACTGCGTAATTATTAGTCATAGAACAAATATTAATAATGACAGTTGTAAAGTTTAATTAGGTGTATCAGATGCTGCAATGATATTTCCAATATCTCTAATAGCTTTCGAGGAAATGAGGAGAAAAGTTATGTTTATATAGAAATATTAAGTTTCATTTTACTGAGTAATTATTAGTCATAGAACAAATATTCATAATGACAGTTGTACAGTTTAATTACGTGTATCAGATGCTGTAATGATATTTCCAATATCTCTAATAGCTTTCGAGAAAATGAGGAGGAAATTCATGTTTTTATATAAATATAAAGTTTAATTTTACTGCGTAATTATTAGTCATAAAACAAATATTCATAATTTCAGTTTTAGAGTTTAATTAGGTCTATCAGATGCTGCAGTGATATTTCCAATACCTCTAATAGCTTTCGAGAAAATGAGGAGGAAATTCATGTTTTTATATAAATATTAAGTTTCATTTTACTGCGTAATTATAAGTCATAGAACAAATATTCATAATATCAGTTGTACAGTTTAATTAGGTCTATCAGATGCTGCAATTATATTTCCAATATCTCTAATAGCTTTCGAGAAAATGACGAGGAAAATCATGTTTTTATATAAAAATACGGTTTTATTTACTGCGTAATTATTAGTCATAGAACAAATATTCATAATATCAGTTGTAAAGTTGAATTAGGTGTATCAGATGATGGAATGATATTTCCAATATCTCTAATAGCTTTCGAGAAAACGAGGAAGAAAGTATTTTCAAAAAAAGTAAAATTCTCTATTTATTAGTACTAGTGAAAATATTCATAATGACAGTAGTAGATTTTAATCAGGTCTATCAGATGCTGCAATAATATTTCCAATATCTCTAATAGCTTTCGAGAAAATGAGGAGGAATGTCCTGTTTTTATATAAATATTAAGTTTCATTTTACTGCGTAATTATTAGTCATAGAACAAATATTCATAATTTAAGTTTTACAGTTTAATTAGGTCTATCAGATACTGCAATGATATTTCCAATATCTCTAATAGCTTTCGAGAAAATGAGGAGGAAAGTCATGTTTTTATATAAATATTAAGTTTCATTTTACTGCGTAATTATTAGTCATAGAACAAATATTAATAATGACAGTTGTAGAGTTTAATTAGGTGTATCAGATGCTGCAATGATATTTCCAATATCTCTAATAGCTTTCGAGGAAATGAGGAGAAAAGTTATGTTTATATAGAAATATTAAGTTTCATTTTACTGAGTAATTATTAGTCATAGAACAAATATTCATAATGACAGTTGTACAGTTTAATTACGTGTATCAGATGCTGTAATGATATTTCCAATATCTCTAATAGCTTTCGAGAAAATGAGGAGGAAATTCATGTTTTTATATAAATATAAAGTTTAATTTTACTGCGTAATTATTAGTCATAAAACAAATATTCATAATTTCAGTTTTAGAGTTTAATTAGGTCTATCAGATGCTGCAGTGATATTTCCAATACCTCTAATAGCTTTCGAGAAAATGAGGAGGAAATTCATGTTTTTATATAAATATTAAGTTTCATTTTACTGCGTAATTATAAGTCATAGAACAAATATTCATAATATCAGTTGTACAGTTTAATTAGGTCTATCAGATGCTGCAATTATATTTCCAATATCTCTAATAGCTTTCGAGAAAATGACGAGGAAAATCATGTTTTTATATAAAAATACGGTTTTATTTACTGCGTAATTATTAGTCATAGAACAAATATTCATAATATCAGTTGTAAAGTTGAATTAGGTGTATCAGATGATGGAATGATATTTCCAATATCTCTAATAGCTTTCGAGAAAACGAGGAAGAAAGTATTTTCAAAAAAAGTAAAATTCTCTATTTATTAGTACTAGTGAAAATATTCATAATGACAGTAGTAGATTTTAATCAGGTCTATCAGATGCTGCAATAATATTTCCAATATCTCTAATAGCTTTCGAGAAAATGAGGAGGAATGTCATGTTTTTATATAAATATTAAGTTTCATTTTACTGCGTAATTATTAGTCATAGAACAAATATTCATAATTTAAGTTTTACAGTTTAATTAGGTCTATCAGATACTGCAATGATATTTCCAATATCTCTAATAGCTTTCGAGAAAATGAGGAGGAAAGTCATGTTTTTATATAAATATTAAGTTTCATTTTACTGCGTAATTATTAGTCATAGAACAAATATTAATAATGACAGTTGTAAAGTTTAATTAGGTGTATCAGATGCTGCAATGATATTTCCAATATCTCTAATAGCTTTCGAGGAAATGAGGAGAAAAGTTATGTTTATATAGAAATATTAAGTTTCATTTTACATAGTAATTATTAGTCATAGAACAAATATTCATAATGACAGTTGTACAGTTTAATTACGTGTATCAGATGCTGTAATGATATTTCCAATATCTCTAATAGCTTTCGAGAAAATGAGGAGGAAATTCATGTTTTTATATAAATATAAAGTTTAATTTTACTGCGTAATTATTAGTCATAAAACAAATATTCATAATTTCAGTTTTAGAGTTTAATTAGGTCTATCAGATGCTGCAGTGATATTTCCAATACCTCTAATAGCTTTCGAGAAAATGAGGAGGAAATTCATGTTTTTATATAAATATTAAGTTTCATTTTACTGCGTAATTATAAGTCATAGAACAAATATTCATAATATCAGTTGTACAGTTTAATTAGGTCTATCAGATGCTGCAATTATATTTCCAATATCTCTAATAGCTTTCGAGAAAATGACGAGGAAAATCATGTTTTTATATAAAAATACGGTTTTATTTACTGCGTAATTATTAGTCATAGAACAAATATTCATAATATCAGTTGTAAAGTTGAATTAGGTGTATCAGATGATGGAATGATATTTCCAATATCTCTAATAGCTTTCGAGAAAACGAGGAAGAAAGTATTTTCAAAAAAAGTAAAATTCTCTATTTATTAGTACTAGTGAAAATATTCATAATGACAGTAGTAGATTTTAATCAGGTCTAACAGATGCTGCAATAATATTTCCAATATCTCTAATAGCTTTCGAGAAAATGAGGAGGAATGTCATGTTTTTATATAAATATTAAGTTTCATTTTACTGCGTAATTATTAGTCATAGAACAAATATTCATAATTTAAGTTTTACAGTTTAATTAGGTCTATCAGATACTGCAATGATATTTCCAATATCTCTAATAGCTTTCGAGAAAATGAGGAGGAAAGTCATGTTTTTATATAAATATTAAGTTTCATTTTACTGCGTAATTATTAGTCATAGAACAAATATTAATAATGACAGTTGTAAAGTTTAATTAGGTGTATCAGATGCTGCAATGATATTTCCAATATCTCTAATAGCTTTCGAGGAAATGAGGAGAAAAGTTATGTTTATATAGAAATATTAAGTTTCATTTTACTGAGTAATTATTAGTCATAGAACAAATATTCATAATGACAGTTGTACAGTTTAATTACGTGTATCAGATGCTGTAATGATATTTCCAATATCTCTAATAGCTTTCGAGAAAATGAGGAGGAAATTCATGTTTTTATATAAATATAAAGTTTAATTTTACTGCGTAATTATTAGTCATAAAACAAATATTCATAATTTCAGTTTTAGAGTTTAATTAGGTCTATCAGATGCTGCAGTGATATTTCCAATACCTCTAATAGCTTTCGAGAAAATGAGGAGGAAATTCATGTTTTTATATAAATATTAAGTTTCATTTTACTGCGTAATTATAAGTCATAGAACAAATATTCATAATATCAGTTGTACAATTTAATTAGGTCTATCAGATGCTGCAATTATATTTCCAATATCTCTAATAGCTTTCGAGAAAATGACGAGGAAAATCATGTTTTTATATAAAAATACGGTTTTATTTACTGCGTAATTATTAGTCATAGAACAAATATTCATAATATCAGTTGTAAAGTTGAATTAGGTGTATCAGATGATGGAATGATATTTCCAATATCTCTAATAGCTTTCGAGAAAACGAGGAAGAAAGTATTTTCAAAAAAAGTAAAATTCTCTATTTATTAGTACTAGTGAAAATATTCATAATGACAGTAGTAGATTTTAATCAGGTCTATCAGATGCTGCAATAATATTTCCAATATCTCTAATAGCTTTCGAGAAAATGAGGAGGAATGTCCTGTTTTTATATAAATATTAAGTTTCATTTTACTGCGTAATTATTAGTCATAGAACAAATATTCATAATTTAAGTTTTACAGTTTAATTAGGTCTATCAGATACTGCAATGATATTTCCAATATCTCTAATAGCTTTCGAGAAAATGAGGAGGAAAGTCATGTTTTTATATAAATATTAAGTTTCATTTTACTGCGTAATTATTAGTCATAGAACAAATATTAATAATGACAGTTGTAGAGTTTAATTAGGTGTATCAGATGCTGCAATGATATTTCCAATATCTCTAATAGCTTTCGAGGAAATGAGGAGAAAAGTTATGTTTATATAGAAATATTAAGTTTCATTTTACTGAGTAATTATTAGTCATAGAACAAATATTCATAATGACAGTTGTACAGTTTAATTACGTGTATCAGATGCTGTAATGATATTTCCAATATCTCTAATAGCTTTCGAGAAAATGAGGAGGAAATTCATGTTTTTATATAAATATAAAGTTTAATTTTACTGCGTAATTATTAGTCATAAAACAAATATTCATAATTTCAGTTTTAGAGTTTAATTAGGTCTATCAGATGCTGCAGTGATATTTCCAATACCTCTAATAGCTTTCGAGAAAATGAGGAGGAAATTCATGTTTTTATATAAATATTAAGTTTCATTTTACTGCGTAATTATAAGTCATAGAACAAATATTCATAATATCAGTTGTACAATTTAATTAGGTCTATCAGATGCTGCAATTATATTTCCAATATCTCTAATAGCTTTCGAGAAAATGACGAGGAAAATCATGTTTTTATATAAAAATACGGTTTTATTTACTGCGTAATTATTAGTCATAGAACAAATATTCATAATATCAGTTGTAAAGTTGAATTAGGTGTATCAGATGATGGAATGATATTTCCAATATCTCTAATAGCTTTCGAGAAAACGAGGAAGAAAGTATTTTCAAAAAAAGTAAAATTCTCTATTTATTAGTACTAGTGAAAATATTCATAATGACAGTAGTAGATTTTAATCAGGTCTATCAGATGCTGCAATAATATTTCCAATATCTCTAATAGCTTTCGAGAAAATGAGGAGGAATGTCCTGTTTTTATATAAATATTAAGTTTCATTTTACTGCGTAATTATTAGTCATAGAACAAATATTCATAATTTAAGTTTTACAGTTTAATTAGGTCTATCAGATACTGCAATGATATTTCCAATATCTCTAATAGCTTTCGAGAAAATGAGGAGGAAAGTCATGTTTTTATATAAATATTAAGTTTCATTTTACTGCGTAATTATTAGTCATAGAACAAATATTAATAATGACAGTTGTAGAGTTTAATTAGGTGTATCAGATGCTGCAATGATATTTCCAATATCTCTAATAGCTTTCGAGGAAATGAGGAGAAAAGTTATGTTTATATAGAAATATTAAGTCTCATTTTACATAGTAATTATTAGTCATAGAACAAATATTCATAATGACAGTTGTACAGTTTAATTACGTGTATCAGATGCTGTAATGATATTTCCAATATCTCTAATAGCTTTCGAGAAAATGAGGAGGAAATTCATGTTTTTATATAAATATAAAGTTTAATTTTACTGCGTAATTATTAGTCATAAAACAAATATTCATAATTTCAGTTTTAGAGTTTAATTAGGTCTATCAGATGCTGCAGTGATATTTCCAATACCTCTAATAGCTTTCGAGAAAATGAGGAGGAAATTCATGTTTTTATATAAATATTAAGTTTCATTTTACTGCGTAATTATAAGTCATAGAACAAATATTCATAATATCAGTTGTACAGTTTAATTAGGTCTATCAGATGCTGCAATTATATTTCCAATATCTCTAATAGCTTTCGAGAAAATGACGAGGAAAATCATGTTTTTATATAAAAATACGGTTTTATTTACTGCGTAATTATTAGTCATAGAACAAATATTCATAATATCAGTTGTAAAGTTGAATTAGGTGTATCAGATGATGGAATGATATTTCCAATATCTCTAATAGCTTTCGAGAAAACGAGGAAGAAAGTATTTTCAAAAAAAGTAAAATTCTCTATTTATTAGTACTAGTGAAAATATTCATAATGACAGTAGTAGATTTTAATCAGGTCTAACAGATGCTGCAATAATATTTCCAATATCTCTAATAGCTTTCGAGAAAATGAGGAGGAATGTCATGTTTTTATATAAATATTAAGTTTCATTTTACTGCGTAATTATTAGTCATAGAACAAATATTCATAATTTAAGTTTTACAGTTTAATTAGGTCTATCAGATACTGCAATGATATTTCCAATATCTCTAATAGCTTTCGAGAAAATGAGGAGGAAAGTCATGTTTTTATATAAATATTAAGTTTCATTTTACTGCGTAATTATTAGTCATAGAACAAATATTAATAATGACAGTTGTAAAGTTTAATTAGGTGTATCAGATGCTGCAATGATATTTCCAATATCTCTAATAGCTTTCGAGGAAATGAGGAGAAAAGTTATGTTTATATAGAAATATTAAGTTTCATTTTACTGAGTAATTATTAGTCATAGAACAAATATTCATAATGACAGTTGTACAGTTTAATTACGTGTATCAGATGCTGTAATGATATTTCCAATATCTCTAATAGCTTTCGAGAAAATGAGGAGGAAATTCATGTTTTTATATAAATATAAAGTTTAATTTTACTGCGTAATTATTAGTCATAAAACAAATATTCATAATTTCAGTTTTAGAGTTTAATTAGGTCTATCAGATGCTGCAGTGATATTTCCAATACCTCTAATAGCTTTCGAGAAAATGAGGAGGAAATTCATGTTTTTATATAAATATTAAGTTTCATTTTACTGCGTAATTATAAGTCATAGAACAAATATTCATAATATCAGTTGTACAGTTTAATTAGGTCTATCAGATGCTGCAATTATATTTCCAATATCTCTAATAGCTTTCGAGAAAATGACGAGGAAAATCATGTTTTTATATAAAAATACGGTTTTATTTACTGCGTAATTATTAGTCATAGAACAAATATTCATAATATCAGTTGTAAAGTTGAATTAGGTGTATCAGATGATGGAATGATATTTCCAATATCTCTAATAGCTTTCGAGAAAACGAGGAAGAAAGTATTTTCAAAAAAAGTAAAATTCTCTATTTATTAGTACTAGTGAAAATATTCATAATGACAGTAGTAGATTTTAATCAGGTCTATCAGATGCTGCAATAATATTTCCAATATCTCTAATAGCTTTCGAGAAAATGAGGAGGAATGTCCTGTTTTTATATAAATATTAAGTTTCATTTTACTGCGTAATTATTAGTCATAGAACAAATATTCATAATTTAAGTTTTACAGTTTAATTAGGTCTATCAGATACTGCAATGATATTTCCAATATCTCTAATAGCTTTCGAGAAAATGAGGAGGAAAGTCATGTTTTTATATAAATATTAAGTTTCATTTTACTGCGTAATTATTAGTCATAGAACAAATATTAATAATGACAGTTGTAGAGTTTAATTAGGTGTATCAGATGCTGCAATGATATTTCCAATATCTCTAATAGCTTTCGAGGAAATGAGGAGAAAAGTTATGTTTATATAGAAATATTAAGTCTCATTTTACTGAGTAATTATTAGTCATAGAACAAATATTCATAATGACAGTTGTACAGTTTAATTACGTGTATCAGATGCTGTAATGATATTTCCAATATCTCTAATAGCTTTCGAGAAAATGAGGAGGAAATTCATGTTTTTATATAAATATAAAGTTTAATTTTACTGCGTAATTATTAGTCATAAAACAAATATTCATAATTTCAGTTTTAGAGTTTAATTAGGTCTATCAGATGCTGCAGTGATATTTCCAATACCTCTAATAGCTTTCGAGAAAATGAGGAGGAAATTCATGTTTTTATATAAATATTAAGTTTCATTTTACTGCGTAATTATAAGTCATAGAACAAATATTCATAATATCAGTTGTACAGTTTAATTAGGTCTATCAGATGCTGCAATTATATTTCCAATATCTCTAATAGCTTTCGAGAAAATGACGAGGAAAATCATGTTTTTATATAAAAATACGGTTTTATTTTACTGCGTAATTATTAGTCATAGAACAAATATTCATAATATCAGTTGTAAAGTTGAATTAGGTGTATCAGATGATGGAATGATATTTCCAATATCTCTAATAGCTTTCGAGAAAACGAGGAAGAAAGTATTTTCAAAAAAAGTAAAATTCACTATTTATTAGTACTAGTGAAAATATTCATAATGACAGTAGTAGATTTTAATCAGGTCTATCAGATGCTGCAATAATATTTCCAATATCTCTAATAGCTTTCGAGAAAATGAGGAGGAATGTCATGTTTTTATATAAATATTAAGTTTCATTTTACTGCGTAATTATTAGTCATAGAACAAATATTCATAATTTAAGTTTTACAGTTTAATTAGGTCTATCAGATACTGCAATGATATTTCCAATATCTCTAATAGCTTTCGAGAAAATGAGGAGGAAAGTCATGTTTTTATATAAATATTAAGTTTCATTTTACTGCGTAATTATTAGTCATAGAACAAATATTAATAATGACAGTTGTAAAGTTTAATTAGGTGTATCAGATGCTGCAATGATATTTCCAATATCTCTAATAGCTTTCGAGGAAATGAGGAGAAAAGTTATGTTTATATAGAAATATTAAGTTTCATTTTACTGAGTAATTATTAGTCATAGAACAAATATTCATAATGACAGTTGTACAGTTTAATTACGTGTATCAGATGCTGTAATGATATTTCCAATATCTCTAATAGCTTTCGAGAAAATGAGGAGGAAATTCATGTTTTTATATAAATATATAGCTTCATTTTACTGCGTAATTATTAGTCATAGAACAAATATTCATAATTTAAGTTTTACAGTTTAATTAGGTCTATCAGATACTGCAATGATATTTCCAATATCTCTAATAGCTTTCGAGAAAATGAGGAGGCAAGTCATGTTTTTATATAAATATTAAGTTTCATTTTACTGCGTAATTATTAGTCATAGAACAAATATTAATAATGACAGTTGTAGAGTTTAATTAGGTGTATCAGATGCTGCAATGATATTTCCAATATCTCTAATAGCTTTCGAGGAAATGAGGAGAAAAGTTATGTTTATATAGAAATATTAAGTTTCATTTTACTGAGTAATTATTAGTCATAGAACAAATATTCATAATTTAAGTTTTACAGTTTAATTAGGTCTATCAGATACTGCAATGATATTTCCAATATCTCTAATAGCTTTCGAGAAAATGAGGAGGAAAGTCATGTTTTTATATAAATATTAAGTTTCATTTTACTGCGTAATTATTAGTCATAGAACAAATATTAATAATGACAGTTGTAAAGTTTAATTAGGTGTATCAGATGCTGCAATGATATTTCCAATATCTCTAATAGCTTTCGAGGAAATGAGGAGAAAAGTTATGTTTATATAGAAATATTAAGTTTCATTTTACTGAGTAATTATTAGTCATAGAACAAATATTCATAATGACAGTTGTACAGTTTAATTACGTGTATCAGATGCTGTAATGATATTTCCAATATCTCTAATAGCTTTCGAGAAAATGAGGAGGAAATTCATGTTTTTATATAAATATAAAGTTTAATTTTACTGCGTAATTATTAGTCATAAAACAAATATTCATAATTTCAGTTTTAGAGTTTAATTAGGTCTATCAGATGCTGCAGTGATATTTCCAATACCTCTAATAGCTTTCGAGAAAATGAGGAGGAAATTCATGTTTTTATATAAATATTAAGTTTCATTTTACTGCGTAATTATAAGTCATAGAACAAATATTCATAATATCAGTTGTACAGTTTAATTAGGTCTATCAGATGCTGCAATTATATTTCCAATATCTCTAATAGCTTTCGAGAAAATGACGAGGAAAATCATGTTTTTATATAAAAATACGGTTTTATTTTACTGCGTAATTATTAGTCATAGAACAAATATTCATAATATCAGTTGTAAAGTTGAATTAGGTGTATCAGATGATGGAATGATATTTCCAATATCTCTAATAGCTTTTGAGAAAACGAGGAAGAAAGTATTTTCAAAAAAAGTAAAATTCACTATTTATTAGTACTAGTGAAAATATTCATAATGACAGTAGTAGATTTTAATCAGGTCTATCAGATGCTGCAATAATATTTCCAATATCTCTAATAGCTTTCGAGAAAATGAGGAGGAATGTCATGTTTTTATATAAATATATAGTTTCATTTTACTGCGTAATTATTAGTCATAGAACAAATATTCATAATTTAAGTTTTACAGTTTAATTAGGTCTATCAGACACTGCAATGATATTTCCAATATCTCTAATAGCTTTCGAGAAAATGAGGAGGAAATTCATGTTTTTATATAAATATTAAGTTTCATTTTACTGCGTAATTATAAGTCATAGAACAAATATTCATAATATCAGTTGTACAGTTTAATTAGGTCTATCAGATGCTGTAATTATATTTCCAATATCTCTAATAGCTTTCGAGAAAATGACGAGGAAAATCATGTTTTTATATAAAAATACGGTTTTATTTTACTGCGTAATTATTAGTCATAGAACAAATATTCATAATATCAGTTGTAAAGTGTAATTAGGTGTATCAGATGATGGAATGATATTTTCAATATCTCTAATAGCTTTCGAGAAAACGAGGAAGAAAGTAATTTCAAAAAAAGTAAAATTCACTTTTTTTTAGTACTAGTGAAAATATTCATAATGACAGTAGTAGATTTTAATCAGGTCTATCAGATGCTGCAATGATATTTCCAATATCTCTAATAGCTTTCGAGAAAATGAGGAGGAATGTCATGTTTTTATATAAATATATAGTTTAATTTTACTGTGTAATTATTAGTCATAGAACAAATATTCATAATGTCAGTTTTACAGTTTAATTAGGTCTATCAAATGCTGCAGTGATATTTCCAATATCTCTAATAGCTTTCGAGAAAATGAAGAGGAAAATCATGTTTTTATATAAATATTAATTTCCATTTTACTGCGTAATTATTAGTCATAGAACAAATATTCATAATGAGAGTTGTACAGTTTAATTAGGTGTATCAGATGCTGCAATGATATTTCCAATATCTCTAATAGCTTTCGAGAAAATGAGGAGGAAAGTCATAATTTTATATAAATTTTATGTTTCATTTTACTGCGTAATTATTAGCCATAGAACAAATATTCATAATATTAGTTGTACAGTTTAATTAGGTGTATCAGATGCTGCAATGATATTTCCAATATCTCTAATAGCTTTCGAGAAAATGAGGAGGAAAGTCATGTTTTAAAATAAATATTAAGTTTAATTTTACTGCGTAATTATTAGTCATAGAACAAATATTCATAATATCAGTTGTACAGTTTAATTAGGTCTATCAGATGCTGCAATGATATTTCCAATATCTCTAATAGCTTTCGGGAAAATGAGGAGGAAAATCATGTTTTTATATAAATATTAAGTTTCATTTTGCTGCGTAATTATTAGTCATAAAACAAATATTCATAATGACAGTTGTACAGTTTAATTAGGTGTATCAGATGCTGCAATGATATTTCCAATATATCTAATATTTTCAATATCCAATATCTAATGCTAGCTAGAAGAGACCGTCGCTGACGGCCGACGGAGCGACGGTTATATATTGCAGCCGGTGATGTTGCCAAACCGCAGTTATCGTACCGTAAAATTATCTATTGAATATCACATAAATACTCATAAGAACGGTAATTCTGATACATAAGACAATAGAAATTTTTAAATAATGATAAAAGTTGTTACACTGGCCTATACATCATATGTATATGCATGGGAATGATATAAAGATCTTGTCACAGACGTCGTGCCGCAAACACAGGAGAGGGAGACGCTGCTGGCACATACGGTGTGCCGCAAGAACTGAATGGGTTAAGACCAGGAGCCAGAACAGGTGTGCCTGATAGAGCCTCCTGCTACACCTGTCACAAGGGCCAATAAACACCTGAATGAACACATGCAACTTAACTTAACTTACCTGTGAGGAAGGCTAGTTAGGTTAGGTAACTTTTGTACAGGTAAGGTGAGGCAGGACAGGTGTGTGTCTAGTCCTTACACCTGATTCATTAACATCTAAGGTATTTAAATTGATCTACAGGTAATTATTTAGAATGTTATGTTTAATTAACTATTTAAGAACATTTTGGGATCATATTTTGGGTATCGAAATAGTTATAATTTCTTTGCAACGTGTCTGAAATCAATGTTTTAGAAATGTTTTAATTACATTTTATAAGCGTGTGATTATTTTTGTTCTACCTCTCACGTCCTGGCATTGAAATTATTCCTGAGAAGTGTAATTAGGCTTTGCTCAGGTGAGGGTTGGGTCGATCGCTCACTTTAGGGTGTAATCAAATGTCTCCCGCCACGCAGAATTGACCACTTCGAAACACTTGTCGCGGCTCTGGCTTCTGCTTCCTACAACTATCTCTATCTCTCTCTCTTTCTCTCTCTCTCTCTCTATCTCTGGAATCCTGCGCCTCTCAAGAGTAGTTGGTTAAGACTATATTACAAGTACCAGAGTCATTAGGCCGTAACTATGCATTGGTGACGTTGGAATGCAAACTTGTACCGCCAATCCACATCATAAAACAGGTTTGAATCTCTTAAAAAGAAACATTACCTCTAAGCAAACCTAACTGTATCCTCCTAACAGAATCTAATCCTATTTATTTATACTTTACTAACCTCACATTCTAGAGTCAAATCAGTTAGATGAGAAGTAGAATGACCTTGAGAATTATCACCTCATTCCTAACCTTATATAAACAGTCTTTCGTGAGTGTGATAAGCGCGGGGAATGTCTGGTCATGGTAGTGATGGTGGTGGTGGTGGTACTGCTGCTGCTGCTACTACTACTACTCCTCCCGTCTAAGCCAGTAGCCAAGGGACGGAAGGCGGGCCCCGACAACTTACTGCACACAGCCTATGCATACTAATGAAATAAAGTAATCGAGTTAGAAGCCACAGAATATATTTGGAAGACAGTGACACAACGAGGCTTCTTCCCAGGATTGCCCGGTATCTTGGGGTCTCTCTCTCTCTCTCTCTCTCTCTCTCTCTCTCTCTCTCTCTCTCTCTCTCTCTCTCTCTCTCTCTCTCTCTCTCTCTCTCTCTCTCTCTCTCTCTCTTTTTCTCTCTCGCTCTCGCTCTTATATTTAGAGAGAGAGAGAGAGGTGAAGGTGCGAGAGGAATAGAAGAAACAGATAAAAGACAGCAGGAGGAGGAGGAGGAGGAGGAGGAGGAGGAGGAGGAGGAGGAGGAGGAGGAGGAGGAAATGACATATAATAACGCAGAAGACATGAAAGGAGGAAAGAGACTAAATAGGGAAGGTAGAAATCATGATAATTAAGGAGGAGGAGGAGGAGGAGGAGGAGGAGGAGGAGAGGAGGAGGAGGAAAAGGGCAGAAGAGAATATGTAAGTAGGTGCGTGTGTGTCCGAGAGAGAGAGAGAGAGAGAGAGAGAGAGAGAGAGAGAGAGAGAGAGAGAGAGGAAGCGGGTAAGAGAACAAAAGGGAATAATTACACATTGCACTGAATATGACCAGAAAACTCTCTCTCTCTCTCTCTCTCTCTCTCTCTCTCTCTCTCTCTCTCTCTCTCTCTCTCTCTCTCTCTCTCTCTCTCTCTCTCTCTCTCTCTCTCTCTCTCTCACAATTCTTAACAACACAACAGCATATCTAAGTGAGCGAAAATGTAAGAGAAAGAAAGAGAGAAAGAAAAAGAGAGAGAGAGAGAGAGAGAGAGAGAGAGAGAGAGAGAGAGAAGAGAAAAGAGAGAGAGAGAGAAAGAAAGAATGAGACTGTATTTACCGACAAAACATTAGGCGCGTTAGCACAGTTAAGTAATAGGCCTGTCTTTTTTAGCGTGTATTTACCTTTGAAGACAGGTAAGAAAAAAGAAAAAAAAAGGAAAATAATACAGGTTGTGTTGCCTTTCTTTTCCTCTGTACTGGAAAAGACAGAAATATTACCTACTACTCGTTAAGTTAAGAGTGTAGTGTACTTTGCTCCCTCGTTCATCCTGGTAATAATAGTTCAGTTGTTAGCTAGTTAAGTCTTCACTCTAGTTCATCCTGGGACACCATACTTTACATTACCTCTCTCTCTCTCCTTCGTACTGTGAGTAATATAAACGTTTCTTATTAGTAGAGATAGAAAGGTCACCTCTTACCTGTCTAGAAGGTGATGCAAAACATTTACCTGTATTCATTAACGTCAGGTAGAATAGACAGAACAGGTGAGAATATGATAAATGAGATTATATAAGAAAATGAAGAGAATAAGAAGATAGAAAGATGGTTAATATAAAGAATAAGAGAGTCCAGGTGATTACAGGTGAGGTGAAAGTGTGTGAGGCAGCCATGTTGTCCCCGCGATTCAATTAGACAGAACAAGAGTCTATCAGGTGTGAGTGTTAGGTGGTGGTGGTGGTGGTGGTGGTGGTAAAGGGGGGGAGGGGGGGGTAAGTCTGTTAATTATGTTTTCTCTCTCTCTCTCTCTCTCTCTCTCTCTCTCTCTCTCCTCTCTCTCTCTCTCTCTCTCTCTCTCTCTCTCTCTCTCTCTCTCTCTCTCTCTCTCTCTCTCTCTCTCTCTCTCTCTCCCGTACATATAATTACAAAAACACATCTTACTAATAACACAACTTGCCCTTAAGCCTCATTGTTGTTGTTTTTTTTAGTCATGAGGAACAGAACTTATAAGGTATCTGGCTTCCTCATCTTTCTCTCTCCCTCATTGTACCCTCCCTTCTCTCCCTCATCTCTCTCCCTTTCCCTCTCTGCTGTTTCTCTTCTCTCTCTTATCTATATCTCTCTCCCTCATCTCCCTCTCGTCTTAGTACTCTCTTTCTCCCTCTCCTACACTTTCCCTTCCCTCTTTCCCTTCTCTCCTAGTACTCTCCTCTCACACTGTTCCCTTCCTTCTTTCCCTCCTCTCCCAGTACTCTTCCCTCCCCCCCCAACCCACAACGAGAAGGTGAGAGTGTGCGGGGAACATCTAAATTAATCTTACCTTGGAGTCACCGTCAAGTATTTACCTGTTGTGTGTTGAAGGTGTAATCAAGGGAACACACCTGAGTTTCTACCTAGGAAGTTGATGGTATATTTTTGTTCCTGTTGTGTGAGACCTGAGGGTAAGTGTGTGTGTGTGTGTGTGTGTGTGTGTGTGTGTGTGTGTGTGGGGGTTGTAATTTTTTGCGTATTGTTATTGTTTTGCAGATGAATGCGTTGTGTGGTGTTGGTGTTAATGGTGTGTAGAGTGTAATTATTGTTCATTGTGTGTGTGTGTATTGTTGTTGTTATTATTATTACTATTATTACTACTACTACTACACACACATACAAACACACAATACATACAATAACATAACCCCAGCACACACACACACACACACACAAAAATAAAGTAACCTAAGTAAAAACACCTCAATCTAACCTAACTTCCTTGTATCATGCATCAACGTCCAGATTATTTGGATCCTGGCGTCAACATCCTCCAATTTTGACTACCTCTTCCCACTTCCGCTAACTATCAATCTTCACTCACACTCACACACACACAGATGGAAAAGAAGATTAAGTTAAATTCTCGTGGCAAGCGATTGGAGATTACGTTGACCTGCAGTGGTGGCGTGATTGGGAGATTCACTCACTCACGAACCTGGTAACTGGGCAATTAAGTAGTTGGTGGTAGTTTAATCATCACTGTAACTGGTGCCTTGTTTGGTGTGATGAATTGTGTTATTTTACGTGTGTATGAGAGAGAGAGAGAGAGAGACTGACTATCACACATCCAAGTCTTGTTAGCGGGCTTCCTTGCCGGACATACAAAAAAAACGGCAGGTGTTGCAGCTCCCGGGTTCCTTTGCACCTGCCCGCGACGCACCTTTCCCTGGCTGGCTGGGGGAGGAAGGGGACTGGGAAGGGGACTTGGGGGACGCAGGGACGACCATTGAGGTGAAAGTCCCGCTCATCACCTCACCGCGTCTTCCTTGGGGTTGCATTAGGTGGCGTGACGCTCACCTACAGCCATCATCAGGGGGTCGTCACTAGTATACGCAGTTACTATCCACTCTATTTCATTCAATATCACGACCTTAAACTACCTTCACTACGTCACATAGCCAGGGACGACTTATAGGGACAAACACCTTTATTTTACATCACTAAGGGTGTTAGGGACGCTAGGGAAGGCTTACTAGGGACGTAATTCACCTTGGAAACAGCAAACCGGATTTTGGAGACAAGACACAGCACTGAAAATTACAGGATGTACCTCAACCCCCAACCTCAGGGAGTGAATACCCTGATGCCCCGCCTCTACCCTTGGGGCATGCACCACGCTGCCCAGAGCCTCCAGGGCACGCAAGCAACCATCAAGGAAGGTATTAGCAAAACGCACAGGGCTTCAGGGTGTGTGTGCGTGTGTGTGTGTGTGTGGGAGAGAGGGAGGGAGGAATAAAAGGGTCAAGAGGGGAAGTTAAACATTTTTATATCATACTGACGGTCCATGTTTTTCTTTTTCCAGGACAATTACTGGTTCGTTCGTCCGTGTGTGTGTGTGTTATAGTGTGTGTGTGCGTGTGTGGGTGTGCGTGTGCGTGTACGGGTTAACCTTACCTTGCCTCCTTCCCTTGTTCATTCTGGGGAGACGGAAAATACTGTGTGTACGTATTCATGTGTGTGTTTATAAATGTATTAGTTTTCCTTCTGTTCCGTGTACGTGTTTGAACCCAATTACTCACAGATGCAGTAATGAGGATAAGAATAGAGGAATAATAATGAAATACGCGATAATCAGCCATGTAATCTTAAATAAGCATTGAACTCTTTATGAACAGAACGAATTGGGGTTTATAAACGAAGGCAAAAAAAAGTTATAAAAAGAATGACAAGAAATATACATAAGTAGAGAAAATTATTGGGTTTGGGAAATTTAAATAACACCGAAAATCAGGGAATCATAAGAAAACGAAATAAAAGAAATGTTAAAAGAAAGTGTAAAAATAATGAAACGTATAATATCCAAATAAAAAAATGAGAAACAGAGAGCGAAAAAAAAAAAAAAAGAGAGAGAAAGAAAGAGAGAAACACACCCTCCCCCCATACCCCATTTGCCTCTAGGTTAACTGGCGCGCGGTTTGCTCATTCTAACCTTTCAATATGTCTATCAAATATTACCTGTGCTTACCTTACCTCTGTTTTTTATCTTCCTCGTTTACTGAGATAACAAGAGAAGGATTTTTGAGGCACGAGGTCGCTCTAAGTCAAGTTTCATGTGTATTATGCAAAAAGGTTGAATCCGTCCCCGGGCTTTTGAGTTTTATGCAAGGAGAATATATTTTACTTGGGAGAATGAGAGGACGAACAGGAGGAAGAGGAGGAGGAGGAGGAAATGTAAGAGGGGTGTAGTTTGTAAAAAGTTTGCTAAAATAATTACTACTACGAAAAATATTCACTTGTAGATCTGTTTTTTTGTTCTCTCTCTCTCTCTCTCTCTCTCTCTCTCTCTCTCTCTCTCTCTCTCTCCTCTCTCTCTCTCTCTCTCTCTCTCTCTCTCTCTCTCTCTCTCTCTCTCTCTCTCTCTCTCTCTCTCTCTCTCTCTGGGGTTAAGTTTGTCTGTGTAATTCAGTCTTTATTAATGTAAAGTATCATTCATTTTTATGCGGATTTGCCAGAGGAAAGAATAGAGCCAAGAAATATTTAAGTTATTATTATTATTATTATTATTATTATTATTATTATTATTATTATTATTATTATTACCTTTGTGCATCCTCTTACCTATCGAACATAATAACAGATGAAAATTATTCCTCCTCCTCCTCCTCCTCCTCCTCCTCCTCCTCCTCCTCCTCCTCCTCCTCCTCCTCGGTAATGGTCACTTGTTTTGAGGTTCTCGCTTCACCTGGATCACCTGCCAATCAAGGACAGGTGAGTCAGGTGAAGGTATCCATGAATTACAAACACGTGGGCACTTCAGGCTGTTTTCCCTCCTCCTCTTCTTCCTCTTCCTCCTCCTCCTCCTCTCCTCTTCTCTTTTCCTCTTTCTTGTTCTATTTATACTTCTTGTCTTTCTTTTTTTTCTTCTTTTTTTTTCGTTTCCTTTGTAGTTTCTCTTTTGTTTATGTACATATATCTATTTTTTTTGTTGTCTTTCTCTCTCTCTCTCAAGCACACACACACACACACACACACACACACACACACACACACACACACACACACACACACACACACACACACACACACACACACACACACATTCCTCTCTCAATCTTCACCTCCCTCTAATTCTTATCTTCTTTCCTCCTCCTCCTCCTCCTCCTCCTCCTCCTCCTCCTCCTCCTCCTCCTCCTCCTCCTTCTGAGTGCCCCCAACCTGTTCCTCGCTACCGTTCTGCCTTGATAACAGGTGGGGGTCCTCGCCCCCCGCTAGGCACATCAATTCTGCCTCAGGGAACTTCATTAAGGCAGGTTTTTTTTATTACTTTGTGTTATTTTGACCTTTCTTGACCTGAACTCAAAGTGGTATTCATAAAAACATGTTATTTTATGTTTTATTTATTATGGGTAGACTCAGTTATTTTGTTATTTATTATATATTTTTATTTTTTTATCTGTTGTATTGTAGGATTTTTATATATATTTTTATTTTCTAATT
>JAPQNM010000036.1:3576868-3581868 GCA_029783475.1 Metacarcinus magister
CGTAGTGAGAGTAACTTGGGTGGAGTGCAAGGTAAACACACACACACACGCACACACACCACACACACAGCACACACACACACACACACACACAGGAAGCCACCCCCTTTACCTGTCTATATCAAGGTACACATGGGAAAATTTTAACACACACACGATGGCTGGACGTGTTAACTCAGGGCGTGAACGTTTCTGCGTGATAGCAACGTGTAGAAAAAACGTTCATATATCAGAACGTTCTTATAAATATTGTGATGCTTAAGAGGTCATGGTGGGGGGTTGAGGGGGGGGTTGGGGGGATTGGGGGGGGGGTTTGGGGGTTATAAGTGCCGGAAGTCGTGTTATAAATATTAGTGCTGCTTCAGGTGCCCGCCAGGTGAGTTGAGGTGAGATGCAAGGGTCCCACGGAGAGGAAGGGATGGTGCGGGGTGGGGTTTGGGGGGGGGTAAGGGGTAGGGGTTTTGGGGGTTAGTTGGGGGTTGGTTGGGGGGGGTTTAGTTGGGGGTTTTAGTGTTATCATAATTTTTTTTTTTAATCTAAGGTAATGTTTCTTCTAATTATTTTTATTTGTCTTTATTTCCTTCACATTTCCTTTATTTCCTTATCGCTTTGTTGATTTTTATTCCTCTCTCACCTCTCCTTCTCCTCCCTTTCCTTCTCCTTTTCCTTCTCCTCTTTTTCCTTCCACTCCTTTCCTTCTCCTCCCTTTCCTCTCCCTCTCTCCTCCCTTTTCCCTCCCTCCCTCTCTTCACTTCCTTCACCTGCTTTCACATGTTCACCCTCCACCCATTTTCTCCTCCATTACCTCCCCCCCAATACTTTTACTTCTTTCTTTCACCCTCTTCCTCCTCCTCCTCCTCCTCCTCCCTCCTCCTCCTCCTCCTCTCTTTTACATATGTTTATCTTTCGTTTATAAAGCAACAAAAAGATAACGTCTCCACCCTCAAATTCTCTCCCTCCCTTCCCTCCCTCCCTCTCTCCCTCCCTCTCCTTCTCTCCCTTTCCCTCCGTCGTTCCCTCCCTTCTTGCACTCGTAAATACTTATAACCAGTCTTCTCTATCAACGCAGGAAGAGGAGGAGGAGGAGGAGGAGGAGGAAAAGGAAAAAGAGGAGGGGAAGGAGAGCAGTGTAGGGAAGGAAAAAAAGTAGTAGTAAGAGAAGGAGGAGGAGGAAAAGAAAGAGGAGGAGGAGGAGGAGGAGGAGGAGGAGGAGGAGGAGGAGGAGGAGGAGGAGGATTCATTAGGTTGGGAGGCCACAGGTGACCGTGCCTGCGGCGTGACAGGCAGCACATGGCACCTTATTGATCACCTGAGAGGCTTGGCACTACTACCTGAGGAGGAGGAGGAGGAGGAGGAGGAGGAGGAGGAGGAGGAGGAGGAGGAGGAGGAGGAGGAAGAAGAGGAGGAGGAAGTAGAGTAAAAGAAAAGATCAAAAGTACAGGAATCAAGTATAGAAAAAAAATTGGAAAAGAAGAATAGGAGACACACACACACACACACACACACACACACACACACACACACACACACACACACACACACACACACACACACACACACAGACAGATAGGTCAAAGATCACCCTAATAACCCTTCCTCTTCTTCCTCCTCCTCCTCCTCCTCCTCCTCCTCTTCTTCTTCTTGGGATATGTGAATTACCTTCCTCCTTTGAAAACGATCATTACAGTGTCATTAAAGCGGGGTAATAATAGCATCATTTGTCCCCTTGATTACCTCGCTCCCTCTTCACAATGGGACTGACCGTGCAAGAGTGAGTGAATCCTCTTTTTGCGCACCCTACCCAAAACCGCGCAGGACATCCCCAAATTGGTCTGCGCAGTCTTCAGATGTCCAAAGAATGCCTTGCCACACTTGGAAATGGATGAGAGAAAGGAGGAGGAGATAAAGTGTAATAAATGAGGGAGGAGAGGAAATGCAAAAAATGGATAGATGAAATATATAAAAACATTCTTGATTTTGGTAATGTTAGAGGATGGAAGGAAGGAAGTGGAGGAAAGTGTGATGAAAAGAGAAGGAAAGGAAGGAAGGAATAAAGAGTGAACTAGAAAGAAAATATGATAATAAAAAGAATGAAAAGAAAGGAATACAAGGAAAAGAGATTAAAAAAAAGGAACTAGAAAGAAAGTAATGATAAAAAAAAATAAAAATATAAAAGGAAAAGGAAGAAGCGAATAAAAAGAAGAAATAAAAATAAACCATAATAAAGAAAAAAAAAAAAAAATAACACGAAAGAAACAGAAAGAAAACAAAATAATAAAAAAAAACAGAAGAAAATCCAGGCACAAAAAAGAAGAGGGAAAAAAAACCACGAAAAACGGGATGAAAAAACAAAAAACAGCAAGAAAGTATAGAAAACAGAAGACAAGGAAGGCACGCAAGAGGGATTCGAACCTGTAACCCGCCATCAATCAAGCCATTAATGCCCTTAGGAGCCTAGATGCAGCGGCAGATAAGAGGAGGGTAATCTTCACCTAAATAGATGGGGGGGGGAGGGGGGAAATTGCCTCTGTCCGAATAGATAAAGAGCAACAGTTATAGATAGACTAACGCAGGCGATAACGATTAGAGCGAGAGATACAACTATGGGACGTGAATAGATGTGTAGGGCAGATTTAGAGAGAGAGAGAGAGAGAGAGAGAGAGAGAGAGAGAGAGAGAGAGAGAGAGAGAGAGAGAGAGGACTTACCTGCCTGACACCCACAAATTAGCATGTCGTGGGATCTGAGGGTGTAATGTGAAGATCTGATTGGACCACAGAATCTTCCTCCTCCTCTCCTCCTCCTCCTCCTCCTCCTCCTCCTCCTCCTCCTCCTTCCTCCTTCCATAGGCCTCTCACTCAAATTAGTTAGGCTTACTCTCCTCTTACGTAAAATTTTGACGCGTGAAACTATTAAAATCGAAAGCGTAATTTATATTTTTTTGGATAAGACGAATTTATTTTTGAAGGTTATATAATATTTTCCATTAAAACAAAAAATTCTGCTTCTATCATAACCCAAAAAATATAAATATAATAATAGTAGTAGTAGCAGTAGTAGTAGCAGTAATAATAAGAGTAAAAACAACAACAAAATAATAATAATAAAAAAAAACTAGGATTAGGATACGAGAGATAAGAGGAGATGCGTTACGTGAGGTCCTGAAGGTGATGGTGTGCCTGTAGGATAGGAGAGGAGAGGAGAGGAGAGGAGAGGTGAGGTGAGTCTCGTCTCCTACCCTAGAGAGTGATGTTCAGGTTGTCAGGAGAAAAATGCCCTAACGTCAACTATGAATACTGCCAGATGTATGATACGTCACTCTACCCCTAACTACCCCTCTTGTGAACCCGTCCTTCTTATTCTTTACTCTTTTATTTTCTTCTCCTCCTCCTCCTCCTCCTCCTCCTCCTCCTCCTCCTCCTTCTCCTTCTCCCCTTCCTCCTCTTCTTCATTTTCTTCCTCGTTGCTGTCTCATCTTCCGTCTTTTAGCCTTCCACATGTTATTTTGTGCACGTTTCTTACTCTTCCTCCTCTTCCTTCTCTTCCTCCTCCTCTTCTTCATCTTCTTCCTCTTCTTCTTCCTCTTCTTCATCCTCTAAATAGTTGTCATCTTCCTCCTCTTTCTCCTCTTCCTTCCTCCTTTATTTTTTTTTCATATCATCGTCCTCTCTCTCACTTGCATTCCTCCTCCTCCTCCTCCTCCTCCTCCTCCTCCTCCTCCTCCTCCTCCTCCTCCTCCTCTTCCTCTCTCCCTCCTCCTCAGTAACAGGATACGAGTGAGATGAAAGTAACGTTAAATAATCCATAATGACTTAATATCTATTAATTTTTTTATTATTATATTACTACAAACTTTTTAAATACATAACATAAACAGGGAAAAAATATTATGAGTTAGATAAGATTAACAAAGTAGAATAATTAGGTTTTATTTATATTCATTATACATTATTCACCAAGACATGACATACACAATACAAATACATACAGTAACCATAAAATACATACACACACACAACATACATACATACATACAAACTAACAGTCACCACCACCACCATGCATCATACACACACACACACACACACACCAAATTTAATACAACAAGTGTGTGAATTATACAAGACACACAATTATAATCTTTTAACAAGTCTAAAATTCTCTATTCGGGACGTGGTTTGACTTGACGCAAAAGATAACTAAATACTCCTTGGTTATTAATATTTATCTTATGTGTTCAGCCGCGGACAGAATGCATTATTTCCACACTGAAGGAGGACTTGAGTGTGTCAGGAGTGAAGGTGGAACTGTGCTGATCCTTACCTGAGAGAGAGAGAGAGAGAGAGAGAGAGAGAGAGAGAGAGAGAGAGAGAGAGAGAGAGAGAGAGAGAGAGAGAGAGAGAGAGAGAGATTCTTCCTCTAGATTCTCTCCAGGTATCAGGGAACAGGTGCCCAAAGAACAATGAATACGATTAATGAGAGAGAGAGAGAGAGAAAGAGAGAGATAAAAAAAGATGGTAGTTAGGAGAATATAACAAAACATTCCTTTCCTTTCTCTCCCTTTCCCCTCATTTCCTCTCCCTTTCCTCCCTCCCTTTCCTATCACTCTCTCCATTCCCTTTGTCTCCATTCTCCTCTTTTCTTCCCTTTTCTTCTCCTCTCTCCTCTCTTCCCCCCCTCCCCCCCTCCCCCTCAGACCTCAATTTGCATATCCAGGTAGCTTCCACATTAATTAAGAAAAATAATTATACCTGAGCCATTATTGGACTTAAATAGAAGTTTGTTTTTTTTATATATATACACAACAACCTTCTAGTTTTATTTACTTCTTATTATCATATTCTTTTCTTATTATTATTTATATTTAGTTTTTTTTTTTTAATATCTTCTCTTGCCTTTTTTACAGTTATTTTTTTTCATTGTATTTTGTATTTTCATTATTATTTTTTTGTTCTGTTTATTCATATTTATCTTTATTTATATTCTCATCTTCCTTTTCTTT
>JAPQNM010000036.1:3586868-3656868 GCA_029783475.1 Metacarcinus magister
GACAAAGGTCAGGGATTATGAACGGGTTGGTTTGGGTGTCTTGGTCCCTCGTGTGTTTTTTGTTTTTTTTTTTTTGTTTCTTCTTCTTTTGTGTTGTTCCATCCTTCTGAGAAATGTGTGTGTGTGTGTGTGTGTGTGTGTGTGTGTGTGTGTGTGTGTGTGTGTGTTGTTTTAGTTTTATTTGTGTTTAAAATCATGTGTATTTTCATTAATTCACACCTCGATTTTATCACATATTTCCCTTACCCTTATTATTATTATTATTATGGAGTATATTTTTTATTTATATTCCTCCTTTACGTATACTAAAAACATATACAAATTATTATTTATTTCCATTCATTTCCACATCGACTTGACTTCACATATCTCTTTCAGTTAATAAAATGTTCTGTATATATATAATTTTACCTTCATATTTTCCTTCTTACCACACGCTCATTCATTACATATTTTCCTTCACACAAAATCTTCCTCACTGTTAAGACAAGACTCTGGAAACTAGCCAAGGAGGTGTTAGCTATTTCCATATTAGTGTACTTATCTTATCCGTAGAGACCTAGTTGACTGAACCACCTACTTATCCTATACGCTGTTCGGGGCTTCAAGGACTCAGATTCATATGACTTAAGTGGTTGAGATGTTTCATTGTATTGTGTTACTGATTCGATACATTGATTCGGAGTCAATGGAATAGAAATGGTTAGTAGAGAATCTGGTGAGTGCGAGAGAGGACTAGACGGTCTGTGCGGGAGTGAGATTATACTACACAAGGACTGTATATATTTCTACACTTATTAAATGAAGGAAAAGTAAGGAAGTGCGATTTTGCTATTTTCTTCCTCCTCCTCTTCCTCCTCCTTCTTCTTCACCTTTCTTAACGATTAATCTTTTCTATAATTACTTACTTTCCTCGCTAACCAACCTTTCTCTTCTACCTGGTACCTGTCTCCCTACCTATCACTTACCTATTAATCAATGAACTTACCTTGCCATCTGTCCATCTGGCTTCTTGTGTCCTAATTTTGGCTCCACACACACACCTGTTTTCTCTTCACTTTTTAATGTGTATTTTGCAGTCTCTTTCTCCTCTTCCTCTTACCTCTTAACCCTCCAGACCCCAACTTCTCTTCTCTTTTCTAATCAGCGCCTCCTCCTCCTCCTCCTCCTCCTCCTCCTTCCTCCCCAAGAATGAGAGTACGGTCATCAGTTTGTATTAATTGCGGTCATCAGGTCGTCTTGCCCTAATTAGTCAGGTGAGGAGGAGCCAGGTATGCCTCACGTATTGCCCAATAAAGTTAAGGTGATGGAATGATCAGAGGAAGGTAATCTAGACCCACCAGCACCAAGGAATTACTGTTATTATTATCTTGTTATTTATTTTGGATTTTCAAGTGGCACGTCAGGCAGATTTTTGTGTGTGTGTGAGTGTTTGTGTGTGTGTGTGTGTGTGTGTGTGTGTGTGTGTGAGTGTGTGTGTGACTCAGACGATATCATGATTACAATGAAATGTTAGTTTTGCTTTCGTCTCTCTCTCTTTCTCTCATTGACTCTATTTTTTTTTATTATTATTTGGTATCCTCTTTCTTCCTCTCTTCCTCTTTTTATTTCTCTTTCTCTATGATTTCTTTTTCTCTCGTAATTTTTTTTTTCATCTGTTTTTATTATTGTTTTCTCCTTTTTGTCCTCTCTCCATCTTCTCTTCATTCCTCCTCCATTCTTTTCCTTCATTCACTTTTTTTTTTTATCTCTCAGTTCGTGTTTGAATCTTTTTTCTTATTTTGTTTATATATTTTCATTTTTTTTGTGTCTATTTCTTAACTTTATTTGTCTCTTTCTTATCTTTATTTAATGTTTCTTTCAAAGCATTTCTGATTCAATTGTCACACTTGCTTTCAAACATTTTTTTTTATCTCTCACTCTCACTCTCTCTCACTCTCTCTGTTTCTAAGGATTTATCTAGATATTTCATTTTTCCTCTTGTATCATATTCTTCCTAACATTTCTTGCTCACATTTTGTCTTTCTCTATTTCTTTCTTTCTTTACTCTTGACACTTTTATTTATTTCTGTCAATTTTTTTATCTCTCTTTCTCTATATATCTTTTTCTTGCGTTCCCCTGAATCATTTTTTTTCGTTTGATCTCCTTCTCTTCGTCTTCATCCATTCCCCCTTTTCCATCCTCCTCCACGGTAAAACCACTATGAAATGCCCGCGGGGGAGGCTTAAAAGGGTCTGCAAATCAATACAGGAAAACAAAGAGGAAGGGTATGTGGTTGCCCGGCCGTGCCTTCCCCTTCCTACTCTTCCCCTCTCAAGTCTTACCCCTTTACTCCCCTTTCTACTATTTACTTCTCTTACTCCTCTTCTTCCTCTTTCCACTCCTACCCTTTACTCTCCATCCTCCTCTTCCTTTCCTTTCTCCCCTTACTCTCCTTCTTTCCTTCCTTCCCCTTCCCATATTTTCTTGAGTAATATTTCTGCTTTATTTTCTTCGTATTTTCTTATTTTTATCTTTATTGAAGTAGTAATGTTTTATTTTCTCATTTGTTTTATTATTTTTTTTGTATATATATTTGTTTAAGTAGTAATGTATTGTTTTTTGTCTTTATTTTCTTGATGTTGTGTTGTTGTCTTTAGGATTGGTTTTGTGAGGTGAGGGTCGTGGTGGTGGGTGAGTGATGTTTGTCATAATGTTTAGGATGTGTTTTCATTGTATTGTGATCGTAAGTTTGTGTTCAGCGCCTAGAGGAGGAGGAGAAGATAAGTGTTATTCATTTATTTGTTTACTTTGTTTTGCTTTGTGTGTGTTTGTGTGTGTTTGTTTGTGTGTTTGTGTGTTTGTTTGATTATCGTTTTGTCATGGTTGAATTATTGTTGTTGTTTTTTTCTCTCTTGATATCTGTTTATTTTTTTATTCATTATTATTTTTTATTATTATTTTGGTATTATCTTCTTATTACTCCCTTGTATATACTCTACATCCCTCTACTCCTCCCTGTTACTCCCTTAAAATTCTTCCTGTTACTCCCTAAAAATGTCCCTGTTACTTCCTTTTACTCCCTGAAATATCTCCTGTTCCTCCCTGTTACATCCTCTACTCCCTGTTCCTCCCTTTGTTCCCTTGTCCTTGCCTTACCCACCCTTGTGTCACCCACCACCACCACCACCACCACCACCACCACCACCACCACCACCACCACCACCCTCGCCTTCACAGTGTCGGGGCAGAAGACGCCGCCGACGAAATGGCTCGCCACCTTTTAAGATGAAACCCATTAGCGTGAAGCCCAAAACAGCCCGACCCATTTATCTCCACAGCTATTAGGTTGCTGGGGCCTCGCACGTCACCTGGATCTGTAATAGTTATTGATCACCTGGGTCTGCTAGTGTATGGGGGGGGCGGTGGGGGGGGGGCGTGTGGCAGTCGAATAAGCTAAGTGAATGTGGTTAGTTAAGAGATGAAGGTAGATAGATGGATGGATGTAGATGAGTAGATGTATGTGAGGTGGAGAGGTGAGGTAGAGTGATGCTACTTCTGTGGATGTGAAATGAAGTTAAGTAAAGTTATGCTGATGTTATATTTTATCTTATTTTCTTACTTAAATGATGTAATAAAACACCTTTCAAATTACATTCTTTTTTTCATACATATACGCTAAAAATACATCCATGAAAAAGTAACATCAACAATAGCAACCTCATTTTTATCACCAACCTCAATCTCTTTTAACCTAACAATCGCCAGTCACCAAATCATGTATCTGTGTTGTTTCAAAAGCATCTCAAGGTCACCAGTAGGACCCAGAGGCAGCCAGGTAAGGACAGTTCCGTGTAGGAGGTGGAGGGGAGGGAGGCGGGGAGGCAGTGAAAAATTATTGCGTCAAGTGTCTTCGAGTTAGGAATCTATTTGTCTGTGAATCTAGCGTGAAAATGTGTGGCTCCTTCACCTGGCGGGCTCAGTACACCTGGGGAAGTATAGGTAAAGGTGAAGTTTGGGGTCATTAATTATGCGTTGATTAGGTATGGCTCTGTTACACCTGGGATTAAAGGATTGTGTGGGGGGGAGGGGGGTTGCATGTGTGTGTGTGTGTGTGTGTGTGTGTGTGTGTGTGTGTGGTGTTAAGGGACAAGATAATTGATTTCGTAATGACTGATGTTGTTTTATTACCGACATGTTTTCTGTTTCCTGTTTTCGTATCTCAAATTTATCTTTATTTTCCCTTTTTTTTATGTACAGTAGCATCCCATTGAGTGTATTTAAAATTTCCTCTCATTCTTATATAGTAACAAAAAAAAACGATTTCCTATTTAACACCAATTTTTTTATATATTTTTTTTCCTATGGAGTCAATAATATCAGAATTCTTCACATATATTTTCCTCATTTATTCCGTATACAATATAAAAAAAAAAATTCCCACCGACAAACCTTCTCTCTCCTTCCCTTGATCCTCCTTTCACCTCGCCATTAATCCGATTCAAATGTTATTCCCCAACACCACCATTATTTTGGGCGATAATAACCCAGTTTGTTATCAGGAGGAACCACAGGAACACGCAATGCATATAATGACCAGGAGGTGAAGGTGTTTGATCCCACACAAAGGAATCGAGTCCTACCTTGGTGTCATCTGCAAGGGTTTGGAAGCTTCTAAGTGCTGGTGGGACGCTTGGCATTTGTTATGATGCGAGTAATTGTGGGTTGTGATGTTTTTCTTCCTCTTTGTAATCTCTATCTTGTTTCTTTACCCTATAGTCTTGTCTGTGTGTGGGTGTGTGTGTGTGTGTGTGTGTGTGTGTGTGTGTGTGTGTGTGTGTGTGTGTGTGTGTGTGTGTGTGTGTGTGTGTGTGTGTGTGTGTATTCCTGTGAAGGTTAATTGCAGTCTTCTCAGGTAAAGCCAAGGAGATGCAGACGACATAATTAGGTGAATTAAGACCCCCCCCCCACCTTACCTGCCTCTTTGTCACCTGCCTCCTCCTCCTCCTCCTCTTCCTTCTCACCCATTCACTTCCTTCCTTCATTTTCCTTCCATCTCCATTTATCTCCATCTCTTCACTGTCTTCATCTTCTTACTATGCATTATCAAAACCTCACTTCCTTCCTTCACCTTCCTTCACTATCCTTCCTTTCCACCTGCATCTCCTTCACTTTAATTTCCACTTTCATCTTCCTTCACCTTCTCACCTTCCTTCACCTTCGTTTCTACCTGCATCATCGTCACCAACTAACACTCATTTAAGACTATAAACCTAACTAAACTGTTCACCAAACTTAACCTCACTTCACCTCACCCAACCTCACCTCACCCACTACCTCCTCCTCCCTCCCTTTGTTCAGTACGTTCATGGGTTCATGCATCCTAATTGAGGCCTCTCTTCATTAAGGCCAAGTGGTGCGTGTTCTTCTTTTGCCAAGGCGTCTTCACATCTCCCTTGGATCCTGAGAGACCTCGAGGCAAGCCCTTTCCTCCCAAGTGATCAAAGTCATTCCAAGACATCGTGGAGAAACCCAGTCTTAGAGCAGTCCTGTGAGAGAGAGAGAGAGAGAGAGAGAGAGAGAGAGAGAGAGAGAGAGAGAGAGAGAGAGAGAGAGAGAGAGAGAGAGAGAGAGAGAGAGAGAGAGAGAGGACAAACAGACATTCACCCTCCTCTTCCTACCCCCATCCACCCATCCACCAACACACACACACACACACACACACACACACACACACACACACACACACACACACACACACACACACACACACACACACACACACACAGATGAAGGAAGGAAAATGAAACCGGAAAGAGAAAATTTATATATTCTTTTTGGTTTTATATTGAATTAAAAAAAATGGAAACAATACAGATTGAACCTCATTTTAACTTTGATATATACAAGAGCACATAGGAAGATTGACAGACAGACAGACAGACAGACAGATAGATAGATAGACAGACACATAGATATGATAAGGAAGATATAGAGAATGATAGAGACAGAACCAATAATAATAATAATAATAATAATAATGAGATAGAGAGATACGAAAGAGGGCAGATACATAACGTAGGATAATGAAGAATTAAACACATTTGATAAAACACAACAAGAAGGGAAGAGATAAATGAGGAGAAGGAAAACATAAATAATAAATATAGAAAAATGAATACATAAAATTTAATGATGAAAAATAGGAAACACTTAATGCATCGGAAACTATACGAATAATAGATAAAAATAGATGAATATTTGAAAGGAAAACAAAGAGATAGACGGAGAAAGGAAGAGACGGAAATTTAAACAGTAACTAACAGACAGACAGACAGACAGATAGATTATAAACGGTACAAACAGATATTTAAACAGCTAGAAGTAAACAGACAATATTCCTTTAGACAGGTAAACAATCATATACAAACAGACAGACAGACAGACAGACAAATCAATAAACATTTAACTAATAAACTAGAAAGGAGGAAGAGATTTTATCCAGACAGTCATTTATAGATACAGACAGCAAGGAATAGAAAGACAGACTGACAGCCAGGTAAAGAGAGGCTTGAGAGGACAGGTAAGACAGCTGGGTATTGACAGACAGACAGACAGACAGACAGACAGACAGACAGACAGACAGACAGACGGATAGATGCAGACTCTCCCGTCAACACAGCGCGGCTCGGAAAATCTGCCTCAGGTTACGTCCAAGTCAGAGAGAGAGAGAGAGAGAGAGAGAGAGAGAGAGAGAGAGAGAGAGAGAGAGAGAGAGAGAGAGAGAGAGAGAGAATACCAAACATCCTTCTTTAGAAATTTAAGTAGTTGTATTTTTTTTTATTGAATCTCACAAAGTATATATATCTTCCTCCTCCTCTTCCTCCTCCTCCTCCTCCTCCTCCTCCTCCTCCTCCTCCTCCTCCTCCTCCTCCTCCTCCTCCTCCTCCTCCTCCTCCCACACAAGTTCATCCTCACATCGTCTCATTTTCTTTTATTTTTCTTCAACATGGAATCCAAACAGACTGATATAAGATTATCTTTTTTTCTCTTCTATCTCTCTTCTTTCCTTCCTTCTTTCTTTTTGTCTATTTTTCCTTCCTTTTTTTGCATCCTTCCTCCTCTTCCTCCTCTTCTTTCCACTCCATTCTTTCTTCGTCTTTTTTGCTTCTCTGTTCTTCTTTCCACTTCTCCCTCATTCCCTTGTCCCTTTCTCTACTTAATCCTTTCGTTATTCTCATTTTCCCTTCTCTCACTCTCCTTCCTGTGTCCCTTTTCTTAACTCCCCTTTCCATCCCCTCCCAACGCACCCTTTTTCCCTTTTTACTCGCATCCCTTTCCTTGTATTCTATTCCCTCTCTCCTCACCCTTGCGTCCCCTCTCACCCTCCCCTCCTCACCCTCTCCCTCCTCTCCCTCCTTCCCTCCTTCCGTCTCTCCCTGTCAGAGTCGGACAAACAAATATTTTGCTGAATTTTAAAAGATACTATTCAGGACATCTTTTTCAAGGGTGACCTGACAAGTTGATGTCAAATATGAGGTGGAGCTTACCTGATGAAGCCCTGGTGCTAGAGAGAGAGAGAGAGAGAGAGAGAGAGAGAGAGAGAGAGAGAGAGAGAGAGAGAGAGAGAGAGAGAGAGAGAGAGAGATTGTGTATAGACGGTGACAAAGAAAAGTTCGCATCTCACTCTCTTCTCTCTCTCTCTCTCTCTCTCTCTCTCTCTCTCTCTCTCTCTCTCTCTCTCTCTCTCTCTCTCTCTCTCTCTCTCTCTCTCTCTCGCACTGGACTAAAGGAAACATGTGGGAACACCAAAATTTTAAGCCCAAAATCGATTAATTGGTACAAAAAGATAAAAAAAAAAAAAAATAGAAGAGAAAAACAGAATGCGATAGAGAGAAACCGCGAAAGAGAGAGAGAGGAAGTAAGAAAAAAAATATTAAAAAGGATTAAACTCCACACATTGAGAGAGAGAGAGTGTAACGAGGGCGCGTCATAGCCGATCACATGCTCTCTCTCACACAATTAGATCCCCCTCCTTTGTGTGCTCCCACCAGCGGCGCGGATGGGCTCTGATCCTGTTAGTTGGGGTGAGATCCTGCTGCCTCTGTGGTATTCAGAATCAATGAATCGACTGCAATCACGTTGTAGGGTTTGAGTTTTGAGTGCCTATTTGTGTGAGAGAGAAAGAGATAGAGAAAGAGAGAAAGAGAGAGAGAGACGTGTCACTAACCTCCTGTCTACAATGATGGAATTAATAAACGGAATCACACTGTCTAAATATTCCTTCGTATCACCATTTTATCCCATCCTCTTTCTCCTGCAACACAACACAACACAATCTTTTTCCTGCAATAGATCTTCCACAAAACACTCCATTCCCAGCCACATAAAAGCTGAAACGTTCATTAAAAGAGACATGTTTATAATCCTCAAATTGGAACTCATCTTGAAAAGTTTCCGAGGTCAGTGAGTGGAGTGTAGCAGCCTTAGGCAAGACTCCCTGATCCCTCCCTCGCTCCATGGTTCAATCTAAGCCTATTATTTGGCAATCACTGGCTTCATTTAAATTGGGGACATGTATCTAACCCCCCAACCCCTTCCCCCACCCCTAAACTAGCCAAGGAGGGGGGAGGGAGGGGAGGCATACAGTCTTCTATCCATAAAATAAAATGACTGACTAACTAACTACCACAAACTCAACCTTGTATCTAGTATGTCATTGTTTTGTTCCAAGTGTGTTTAAATTACCTCAATGTTTTCTCTCTCGTCCTTACTGTCCCTCTGTTCCCAAGGTCATCATCGCCCTTACCAGCCACGCCCTAAGGCTCAAAGTCGCCCCTCACCCTTAGTTTTCCTTAGAGATCAATGTTATGGTTTGTTTAGGTTTTCCTAGACTGGTTAGGGTGAAGGAAACTGCCTTCTGCTCCTTTCTTCTCTTTCCCTCCCCTCTTATTCATCCCATTCGTGTTTTTTCCCTCTCTCTCAAGTCCTTTATCTTATCTTATTGTTATCCTTTACTCCTCCTCCTCCTCCTCCTCTTCCTCCTCCGCCTCTTCCTCTTCCTTATCCTTGTCTCTTACATATTCCCCATTTTCTTCCATAATATTAATGATAATAATATATAAACAAACTAATTATTAACAAAAAGTAATGCAAATCAAAAACTATGAAAAAATTAACGTAAATACGAGTACAAAGTTATTACATTATTTAATTTCCTTTTCTGATTTCATTGTTTATAATATTTTCTTTGGTTTCTAATATTATTATAATACTTTCATCATTTTTTGGAAGTGTTTAAATAATGTTTTGTTGTTATTGAGTGAAATCCAAGTTTGTATTCCTGCATCTCTCTCCCCAAGTGTTTGTTTAACATTATAACTTCCTTAACAAGTCTTATTGTGCATTGTAACATCAATAACTTGTATTAATATAATGTTTCTCGCATCTGTTATGAATACGAATTTTTTAATTTTTTGGTGCCTAAAAATGGATCATGATTGGGGTGGAATTGAGTTTTATCATTTTACTGCTTAACTATCAGTCCTACGGCAAAGTTTTATAGGACGAAAATTGTTAAGCTTAAAAAGTTCTATCTTTAGCATTGATAATTGTCTAAATTACTCTCACAGTTTTTGAAAAATAATGCGTGATAAAAAGTATTTGTGATAAACACAAATGTATACTTTTTTCAGTTGTTTGAAATGCAAATACATTGTGTTTAACTCATAAGATAGGGAATTTTATGCTCTATCTTTTATCTTCAATACATTTATTACGAAAACCTCATAGTTTTTGAGTAATCTTAAAAAACAATATTTGTCAACAAAATCCTAAGGGTGTACCCTGGCAATTTTGGTTCAAAATATTACAATTTTTGATAATGATGAAAATTGTTGTATAAAGGTTCTTGGGCACCAGGAACACGATGGTGGACTCAGTTTTGTGATTACTCTGATATCAAACACTGTTTCACCCTAAAATAGATGAGTTAGAAAATGATTCTTTGTTCCAGGTAACTCAGGTGTTATATAAACTTTTAACACCTTTACCCACGTGGACACAATGGCCAGGTATAATTACACTGGATGCCCCCCCACCTCCCCCTGGCCCCCCCAGCACCCCCACCCCCCTTTACCTGGCCAGCGCGATGTACCTGCTTGAAGGAACTGCAGGTGGAGACGTTCCTTTACCTGAAGCGTTCGCGGTGTTTTACCCAGCATAAAGACCCTTAAAGGAACGGTCGTGTAGTCGTAAACGTAAACATTAAATTGAACCTTCTTGAAAATAGCTTAAGGTTTGCATATTTTTAGGGTTTTTTATTCTTCTTTTTTTTCTTTTAGGGGGAGACGGGAATTTTGTTTTATTTTTGTATAATTATGTATAACTGCACCTCATTCCAGTCTCACAGCACTTCATTCCAGTCTCACAGCACCTCATTCCAGTCTCACATCACTCATTCCAGCCTCACAGCACTTCATTCCAGTCTCACACCACTCATTCCAGTCTCAGCAACCATTCCAGCCTCACACCACTTCATTCCAGCCTCTCACCACCTCATTCCAGCCTCACCACCTCATTCCAGCCTCACACCACTTCATTCCAGTCACACTACAAATACTACAACTACTTACCGCCGCCCTACAGTGTCCGCTGCGGCACCACTTTCCGTCATTACACATCCAAGGCCACCACCAACACATCCCTTGTATCGAGTTAACATATTTCAATATTTATCATTTCCACTACACCTCACGAGACGAAGCCATGCCCTGAGGAGCCCAATTTTGTGGGTTTGTCGAGGGAACGAACGATGCGTCTTCCTCCCTCCTCTCCCTCCTTACCCACCCTTCTCTCCCTCCCTCTCTTCTTCCCCTTCCTTCTCTCCCTCATCCCCTACCCTCATCTCCCTTCACTCCCTCATCCTCTCCCTTCCCAGCCTCCCGGAATCCTATTAGACTCCCCAGTGAGGCTTCTCCCTGTCACCTCGTGCGGTTGGGGAGAAAACCATCACCTAAACAATACACAAACGCTGCCTGGCTGCTAACTGGAGGCGGCGAGGTGATGAAACGAAACAACAAGGAATCATTTTTGTGCCTCTCTTTCTATGTAATGTTTTCTTATCCAGTTCCTCTTCCAGTTTTCTTAATGTCTGTTGTTCTATCTTACTGTATCGTGTATATTTATAGATTTGCATGTATTGTTTTTCTCTTCTAGTTGTTATTCATGTACTGGATTGACTCTTTTTTCTTAACGTTTCTTTCCTATCTTACTGTAGCATTGTAGTGTTGTATCATGGTGTGTGTTGATGTATTTCCAGACTCCAGGTATTAAAACCAGTACCCAACCGGTTTTCTTTACCTGGAAATGATCTCTGAGGGAGGAAAAAATATGAATAATGACTTCCAATAACCAGATCACCTTCATTTACATTCTTGGTTTTGTTATTGATGAATTTATAATGGAGCGTCGATAGCAGACTTTTCTCTTTTTATATATATTTTTTTTTCACCCTTTGGCAACTTCCTTATGTGTTGTGAAGGGAGGTTAGGGTGGTTCAATTTACCTGTATATATGCACACCTGTTTTGGGTTGTTGATTAGTGGTTCCTGGTGATGTTAATTGGGCAGGTGTAATGGTTAAGGGTTGACTCGAGTGCAGGTGTGAAGGTCAGGTGTGTATGTGTGTGTGTGTGTGTGTTTTATGTATCGTGTAAGTGTAATATTTATTTTCAATCTACATTACTTCTTTTATTTCCTCATTTTCCTTGTTTTTTTCTCCTTGTTTTCCTTCTTCTTTTCCTGCTTCCATCTCTTCATCATCCTTTTCGTTTATCTTCTCTCTTCTTTCTCCTCTTACTCCTTCTTCCTCTTCCTCTCTTCCTCAATCCTTCTCAGCTTTATACCAATCCTCTTCCTCCTCCTCCTCCTCCTCCTCCTCCTCCTCCTCCTCCTCCTCCTCCTCCTCCTCCTCCTCCTCGGCACCCCAGGCTAGCTCAACGCGTGGAAAATTGGGAATCGGTTGGACGGTTTGCAACTCTCATTAAAACAGGAAATAAGAAGGAAAAAGAGAAGACCAGGGAAATTTTCAGATGACGAATTTCTTCCTTAATTTCCTCCTTCTTTCCCTCTTTTCCCTCCTCTCCTCCTTTCCCCTCCTCCTCCCCCCCACCAACCCCTTAACGTTATTGTGTCATTTGTTATTAGTGATAGTGAGGTAAGAGAGAGAGAGAGAGAGACAGAAACAGACACACACACACACACACACACACACACACACACACACACACACACACACACACACACACACACACACACACACACACACACCGTTCGTCACCCTTACTTTGACTCGACCAATACTTCATTAAAATGTGATATGTGGCCAAATATTTGCCTAATCATGCCTCAGTAATTAGGGGAAAGGGGGGGGCGGGGGGGGAGAGGGGGGGGTTAGAGGGGGACAGAGGGGGGGTTAAGGGGGGGTAGGGGAGGAGGATGAAAGTAGGGAGGGATGAAAGCCGACTACTGTAAACACACACTCATTACTCCCTGCGTTTGAAAGCACACTCCGGATCGCTTGAAAATTTACCGCTATTATTCGGGTATAAGATTTGTATGGATGGGATGGATCGGGTACTGTACGTATTCTGTGTTGTGTGTGTGTATGTTTGTTTGTGTGTGTGTGTTTGTGTATGTGTGTGTTTTCGTTTTTTACTGTTTATCATTGTAATTGCTGTTATTGTTATTATTATTATTATTATTATTATTATTATTATTATTATTGTTATTATTATTATTATTATTATTACTATTATTATTGGTATCATCATCATCATCATCATCATCAGCTTTCCAAAATAATCCTGAGGCTTTCCTTCTATAAACAAAGCAAAATGTTTCCTTTCTCCTTCTCCTCCTCCTCCTCCTCCTCCTCCTCCTCCTCCTCCTCCTCCTCCTCCTCCTCCTCCTCCTCCTCCTCCTCCTCCTCATCTTTCTCCTCCGTGTTCTCCCTCAGGCAAAGGAATTTCATGATATTTACATTTCTTTACCTCCTACCTGGCGCTGTTTCTCCTCCTCACCTGTCCTGCCTCACCTGTCCTGCCTCACCTATCCTGCCTCACCTATCCTGCCTCACCTGTCCTGCCTCACCTGTGTTGGAGTGGCCAGGTGTTCCTCCACAGGTGATCAGAGTTACCTATGAATAATTAGTGAAGATGGAATTAATGCAGGTAAAGAGAGGGCACAGTAGGAGGCTGAAATAAGAACGAAAGAGAGAGAGAAATAAATTAGAGAGAATAGGTAAAAATCATCGTTATTTGTTTTTATTTTTGTTTATTTTATTATATTACTTTCTCTATTTTTTTTTAGTTTTCATTCCATTCCAATTTTTTTACATCGAAATAAGAAAGAAAGAGAGAAAAATTTATTTAGAGAGAACGGTAAAAATCATCATTATTTCTTACTTTTATTTATTTTATTCTAACACTATTCTATTTTCTCAAGTTTTCATTCCATTCCAACCCTGTACTCCACCTTCCTTAGCCTCGTTTTCTATCTCTTCCCCAACAAGTCAGACTTCAACAAAAATTCATCTTGGGTCAGCACGGAGATCTTCCCTTCTACTCTTACCTTCGTCAGGGGGGAAAAAAAATTGTGTAGCACCTAAACGAAAGGACGTGAAGGACTGGAAGCGTTGCAGGACGTGTTATAAAAGGGAAATAAGAGGAGAGAGAGAGAGAGATAAAGAGGATGAACTTAGATAGATCAATAAAACTCAGATGCAAAGAAAAAAATATATAAAAGAACTTAACATAATCCTTACCTTCAATAGAGATAATAGATACTCTACTCCTTTATTCTTAAGACTTAATCCTACCTTACCTTACCTTACCTTACCTTGCCTTACCTTACCTTGCCTTATTACATTACTTAATACGTCTTAGGAGATCAGATTCACCTGTGCTTAATTAAAACTTAAGGTTAATACTCTCTCTTTGTGTTGAATTAATTACAAGATGAGTGATTTATGTCCTTGTTTTAATTAGGTGTTTTATTTTGTGTATATTAATGAGGAATAATTGATAAAAAGGTAAAGGAAGGAACTGGATAAATAGAGATGAAGGAATATTAAATGTTTTTATATTATTAGTTAGTTTTTATTTTTGTTTCGTCTATTGATTGTATGTTTCTCTCTCTCTCTCTCTTCTCTTTTTTTCTCTCTCTCAGAAAATGGAAGAATCAGTCAAAATTTCAGTCAGCTAATCATTGTGTCCGTAATTCTATCAATCAGTCAGTCAATCAGTCAAACAAATCATTTACAAATAATCTAAATAATTTCAGTTAATTGTTTAAGTTATCAGTTCACCCGTCAGCACCTCAGTCAGTCAGTCAGTCAGTCAGTGAGTCAGTCAGCGGCTCAACAACTTAATCAACGTAACAATGATGAAGTCAGCCGCTCAGTTAATCAGTCAATCACTTAGTCAGTCAATCAGTCAGGTATCTCACTCTGTCGCCAGCGGTGATTACTAAAAAAAAGAAATTAATCACAATAGTCTTTCCCTCCTCCTCCTCCTCCTCCTCCTCCTCCTCCTCCTCCTCCTCCTCCTCCTCCTCCTCCTCCTCCTCCTCCTCTTCCTCCTACTCCTCCTTTACCTCCTCATATTGTATATTCAAGATTAGTTTATAGAAGACAATATTCTGATCAAACTCCATTATATTCCAGTGTATTTCATTGTATTTCCACTAAGTTAACATTGCAATAGGTGTGAGAAGTAACAGACAAACAGACAGACAGACAGACAGACAGGGAACACAAATTATACAAAACATATAATTTATACTTATTTATTATTTATTGTGGGATAAGCAAACTTTACACGCCTCACTTTTAGGTTAAGTTACACCAAGGAATAGAAGTGTTATATATATTACACAGCACTTCATTCCCACCAGAACAACAGTAATATGTACACGGAAGGGAGTAGTAGTAGTAGTAGTAGTAGTAGTAGTAGTAGTAGTAGTAGCAGTAGCAGTAGTAGTAGTAGTAGTAGTAGTAGTAGTAGTAGCAGTAGCAGTAGTAGTAGTAGTAGTAGTAGTAGTAGTAGTAGTAGCAGTAGCAGTAGTAGTAGTAGTAGTAGTAGTAGTAGTAGTAGCAGTAGTAGTAGTAGTAGTAGTAGTAGTAGTAGTAGTAGTAGTAGTAGTAGAAGTAGTAGTAGTAGTAGTAGTAGTAATAGTAGTAGCCAGAAAGAATATAATCTTGGTAATAGCAATAACAATAATAATGATAGTATGAATAAGAATAATCTTAGCATAACACACACTCCTAACATTCCTTCACCAGCAGCATGGACGGAACCTCTCATCACTAATACATAACTTAATTGTGGAGAAATATACAAGTTATCTCAAGTTAACTCAAAGAAAATGTCCCTCAACTTAACTAAATAAGTTGTTTGTATATTTCATTAGTAAACATAAACATATTATATAAGTAAATCAATAAAGAAAAATTAATCATACTAAATTGTGCATATATAGTTATTAAGTATAGATGTCTTATTTTAGTTAATGGAAGATGTAACTTTGTACTTTGTACTTTGTACTTTTACTTTGTACTTTGATGTAAGGTTAGTTACAGAACATAATAACATTACTTCATATTATTATTTCAAGTTATTAATGAAGCTTAAAATTTATGAAAAGTTAATATATAAAGATAATTCACTTATTTACTAGGAAGTGTTCATCACTTACATGGTTTTTTTTTCTCTTTATTGTAAGATTTTCGGTGTTTTTTGTTTTTTTTCTTGTCTACGCGTGTGTTGTTCTATACGGAGCGTCACTCACCCGAAAGTGAGGTGGGCGGGGAGGGGGAAGGGCGGGCTGAAGGCACACTAGTGGCACCCCAACTTGTCAGTCTAACACTCAATTTTGACGTTTTCATGAACGGTAACTGTAGCACACCGTAACACCGTAACACCGTAACACCGTAACACTCAACACCTGCCCGCACCGCAAAGCTTGCCTCTCACCACAACACCGCCGTCCACGCTGCCTTGCCCTGCCTCGGCGCCCCGCTGGCCGCCCGGGGGCACGTTGAAGGTTCTATTTAGGTGTCATCATCTCCACGTGGAAGGGATAGAAGCAGTCGATGCAGAGCGGCACTCCACACACCTGACACATCATGCTGGTCCTCTTCAGTCCCAACCTGAGGCGGGAGTGTCTCAGGCAGCCCAGGGTACGGGCGCGGCCTCGCCTCTCACTGCGTATAGGCTGAGGGAAGTGATCACGACTCAGCAGGAGGGACGTGTCAGGATGCTGAGGCTGAGGCTGCTGCTGCTGCTGCTGCTGCTGCTGCTGCTGCTGCTGCTGCTGCTGCTGCTGCTGCTGCTGCTGCTGCTGCTGCTGCTGCTGCTGCTGCTGCTGCTGCTGCTGCTGCTGCTGCTGCTGCTGCTGCTGCTGCTGCTGCTGGTGTGTGGTTGGTGCGGCGGGGTGAAGGGCGCGAGGTTCCTGGTGTTCTTGGTGGAAGGCGTTGGTGGGGACGTATGTGTGGTTGAGGAAGTGTTGGTCGTCGTGTGTGTAGGGCGTCGGGTAGGTGATGGAGGTTTGGTTCCCCGCGGCCAGAGGCATTTGATTGTTAGGCAGCACGTGTTGGTGGTGGCGGTGGAGGCGGTGGTGGTGGTGGTGGTGGTGGTGGTCTGGGTAAGGAACATTGTGAATACCTGGTCCTGGTGGTGGGCGCGGCACCGCGTGGCCGGGCATCACCTGGTCCAAGGGAGGCGACACTTGATGACACGAGAACACGCGGCCCGGCCCAGCAGGCACGGGGTGGCCCGGCCCAGCAGGCACGGGGTGGCCCGGCCCAGCAGGCACGGGGTGGCCCGGCCCAGCAGGCACGGGGTGGCCCGGGTACACGTGGCTTCCTGTAGAAGACTCCATCAACACCTGCTCTCCTGGGAGTGGAGACACCTGGTGGCTGTAAATCACATGTCTCTCGGCAGGGGACCCCTGGTGTCCCTGCATCAGTTCAGCAGGGGATGCCTGCTGGCCAGGGATCATTTCGACAGCGACAGGTGACTCCGGCTGGCCCTGGATCACCTGTTGGTGGGCAGGAGATGCCTGGACGCCATGTGTGCCACACTGCTGGCCATGAGACACGTGGTGGGTGTTCGGGGCGTGGCTCTCTGGGGGAGTATACAACTGGTACTCCTCCTGATCCCGATCCTGGCCCGGGGACGGGGACGGGGGCGGGGGCGGGAACGCCTGGTGGCCGCGGACGACTTGGTCCTGCACGGAATGGTTGTGATTGCCTTCACCTTCCTCCGCGGCAGACTCCTGCTGCTCCTGCACGTCCTGGTTGGGGGGAGGGGAGTGCAGGTCCTCGACGAGGGGCAAGTCCTCCAGCTCCTGCAGACTTAAGGCGCCGAGGAACCGCGGGAACTGTGCGGCGTCACCTGAGGAGAGAAGGATAACTTAGGTACAGAGTAAGACGTGAATGCATTAATGATTCAGCACACTCCTGCACCTGTCACGATGCCTTGACCGGTGACGCGTCAAACAAATGAACACTACACATTTATCTTGCATCACACTATCATCTCTGTATTGTTAATATCATTTATCTCTGGAATGGAGAAGTTTTAGAGTTACATTATCTATAACTTGTTGCTGCCTCGCCATGTAGGTGTTTAGAAGTGTTAGGAAGGATTGATATGTTGTAATCAGCGGCAATTAACCTGATGAAGAATGCACTCCATCGTTGTGCTACTTAAACAAACGCGTGAAAGCTGGACAAGTGTCAATTATTTCCGCTGTTACATCTATTACATACTTTTTGACTTGCCTTTGTGAAAAATAATAATGATAATGATGATAGTGATAATAATGGTAAAGAATAATAACAATAGTAATAATAATATTGATGATAATGACAATAATGATAAGTATTCACGTGTAAAATAATATAAATAAGTAATGCAAATGTTTCCTCGAAAATTACTCTTTAAATATTAACCTGGAATGATGATAATTTTGCGTCAAGGTTTCAGTTCTTCCGTGAATCACTCGATATACTTATTATTAAGTATTATATCTACGAATATTACTTACTTACTCTATACTTTATACTTACGTCATTATTGTGGTGTGTCGTTGTAATAATGATGATGATAAGAATGATTATAATAGTAATAGTATTGATAATAATAATAATAATGATAATGGTGATAATAGCTGTAGCAATAGTAGTCTTAGTTATAGTTATGGCAGTAGTAGTAGTAGTAGTAGTAGTAGTAGTAGTAGTAGTAGTAGTAGTAGTAGTGTGGTAGTAGTAGTAGTAGTATAGTAGTAGTAGTAGTGGTAGTAGTAGTAGTAGTAGTAGTAGTAGTAGTAGTAGTAGTAGTAGTAGTGTAGTAGTAGTAGTAGTATAGTAGTAGTAGTAGTAGTAGTGGTAGTAGTAGTAGTAGTGGTAGTAGTAGTAGTAGTAGTAGTAGTAGTGGTAGTAGTAGTAGTAGTAGTAGTAGTAGTAGTAGTAGTAGTAGTAGTAGTGGTAGTAGTAGTAGTAGTAGTAGTAGTAGTAGTAGTAGTAGTAGTAAAACAAGAATCACTAATACATTATAACAAATTAATTCCCCCAAAAAAACACAAGAAGAAAAATAAATAAATAAGTAATGACACAAACAGAAAAGTAAACATACACCAAGACGTAACACACACACACACACACACACACACACACACACACACACACACACACACACACACACACACACACACACTCACCACTCATCACTGTGGTGCCTTCAGGAGGATGTGAACACAGAACCAAGCATACACACACTTACCTTGAGCGTTGTTGTTGTTGTTGTTGTCGTTGTTGTTGTTGCCTCTGGAAGCAATATATTGCCGCCACTTAATGAAGTTGTAAATAAACTTTTCAAAAGTCTTGAGTTCCAACATAAGTCGCCTTCGTTTGCTTATCTGCGGCGGGTCCTGAGTGTGGTGGGTGTCGTGCCGCCCCTGCACGGCGGCCTCACCAGGGCACTCCGAGGCGCACTGCGGCGGGTCATCCTCCTCCCGAGGCCTTTTCCTGATGTTCCTCTGCTGGTCCTGCACAGGAGGAGGAAGAGGAGGAGGAGAAGGGTGGTGTGAGGGCGTGGCGGTGCTGGTGGAGGCTCCGCTGTGTGCGGGAAGCTCCATAAACCCTGACATTACACACAGTGAGGAAGGAACACCACGTGACGTCAAGGACACACTCGACTACAGCATCTGAGGGCAGAAGGTCAACTGACCCCAAACAGGACTCAATATGACGTCCCGTGATGGGAGGAGCAAGACAAGGCGGCACATTACACACCAAGTTACAGGTGATCTCGCCGCCGTCAAAGGAGGCGGCCCGCCTTGACCTGGCTGTGATGCGATGATTAGGTCACCGTGGCTGCCTCCCGCTCTTTGAAGCACCGCCGTCCCGCCGCCACGCAGGTCGCCGCCCCGCCCCGCCCCGCCCCGCCCTGCTCTGCCTTGGTCACGGAACTAACAGAGAGGTGAGGTTAGGTGAAAAACTATACCGTGCCCTGCCTACCATACCCTCGTCTGCCTCGTGATTCAAATCTTTTCCGAAATCCCGGAATGGAGAAATATTCATCCCCAAAATAATACAAACTGCATGGCGGGAGGGAAGGGAGAGAGGGAGGGAGTGAAGGGAGTGAGGGAGGGAGTGAAGGGAGGGGGTGGTCAGGAGCATCGAGTGATTTGTTTAGCAGCAGGTGAGGGGCTGCTCGGCCAGGTGTGATTGGCCAGCCCTGCGGATGCTCGGCTTTATTACTTCAGCATCATTTTTAAAACCAATCAAATTCAACAATAAATGCTGTCGGCGACCTTACCTTTAATTTATAGGATTCCCATATTTTCGTATATAACTTTTCACTCAGATTTTCGGGTCTGTCAAAAATATTCCTGCTCCCCCCACAGGCGAGACACGATCATGTTTAGGTGAGCATTTTCGAAAACGTAACCAATAAGTCGTATTCCACAACGCACTCAATCCACACACACACACACACACACACACACACACACACACACACACACACACACACACACTTCTATCACTCCTCGTCTATAAGTAACATCACCACCTTATCAAATACATCTAATACATTAATAAAACACAAAATACATCATAAAATCAACCTTCACTCATACAAAACACACTTCTTTACAACTCAATACTTTTATTTACTTATATATTTACTTATAACACCATAAAGTAGCATTAAGTAGCATAGGGAATACATATCATCACCACACACACACACAAAACAAGGCTAAACACACCTCAAAACTATCAATATTTCTTCACCCTCAGCGGCGCCTTGTAAGAGAGGGCAGCGCGGCAACATCAATAGGTCTCAATGAACGTATCTCTCACCTCATCCTCACTTCTCTTGTGACCTGGTCTGCCCCGCCAACATAAGACTGTCAGCGGAACCCTTTGATATCTACCTCTGTGTGTTATTCACCATAGCCTGGATGATCACGCGCTGGATTCATGTTTGTCAGCCATTACCCTCCCCGAAAAAGCTTCCTAGAGAGAGAGTGTGTGTGTGTGTGTTTGAGTGTGTATGTGTTTGTGTGTGTGTGTGTGTGTGTTATTAGTAGAGTAATGTATTAGTATATGGTGTTAAAAGTAGTAGTAGTAGTAGTAGTAGTAGTAGTAGAATTCTCCTCCTCCTCCTCCTCCTCCTCCTCCTCCTCCTCCTCCTCCTCCTCCTCCTCCTCCTCCTCCTCCTTCTCCTTCCTAATATTGTTATTCGTCCTGCATTCACTAGCTTTTGAGTGTATATCATTGCTAATATCTCTCTCTCTCTCTCTCTCTCTCTCTCTCTCTCTCTCTCTCTCTCTCTCTCCTCTCTCTCTCTCTCTCTCTCACTCTATTTCACTGGCTATTTCTCATCATTCTTTCCTCGCCGCTAAAGTCTATGAAACTACATCATATATTCACCTTTTGCGCTCCACCTCCACCGCGACTCTCTAAGTATTACCACTGATGCGAGGACAAAATCTTCCCTCCAGCTAAGTGTGTTGTGGAAATGAGACCACCTTTGTGTGTTGCAATATATAGTGTTTTAGTTCTGTTTTTTTCTGTTTTTTTTACACCTCAAAGTTTTATTTTGTGGTTTATTTGCATGGGTGTGGACAATATTAGTGATAGCAGCTTGGGTGATGTGCTGTGGTGTGTGTGTGTGTGTGTGTGTGTGTGTCTGTCTGTCTGTCTACCATTTGTCTTCTTATCTACTTCCCTGTCTGTGTTTCTATCTACTACTACTTACCTATTCCCTGTTTGTCTGTCATTTGTCGTGTTATCTACTCGTGGGTGTCTGTTTATATCTACTACCAACCTATTTCGTGTTTGTCTGTGTCTCCTTTATCACCATTCCCATCTATGTCCTGTTTGGAGTAGTAATTTTTCCTAACCTTATCTGTCTGTGCATCATTTTGTAATTATTTCACTTCCTATTCCAATTGCTCTTTATTTTTTTCCGGTAGAGGGCAGGGCAATAGGGTCTGGTCTGGTCTAGTGTGGTGTGGTCTGGTGTGGTCTGGTCTGGTCTCCTTGCAGGTCTGACAACGTAATCAGACCATCTCTAGGGAAGGACAACTGATGTATGTAGGTAGGTAGTTTTACATACATCCCGCTGACAGGACCTACCAGTGTGTGTGTGTGTGTGTGTGTGTGTGTGTTGTGTGTGGGGATGATGGAAGTTCAATATGTGTGTTTTCATCTTTTACACACACACACACCACACACACACCACACACACACACACACACACACACACACACACACACACACACACATGCATTGCCTCACTTTTAATATAGAGTCACCCAACAGAGAGCTTTATAATTACATTCGCGTTTTGTATTAGATAACCCGGCCCATGATAATGAAGGCTGCGTTAATCACTTCATTAAGCTGTCAGATTATTAGTGAAGAGAGAGAGAGAGAGAGAGAGAGAGAGAGAGAGAGAGAGAGAGAGAGAGAGAGAGAGAGAGAGAGACAGACAGACAGACAGACAGACAGACAGACTTTGTGACGCTGTCGTGACTGGTAAATAAAAGGGAGGCAGTGAAGGGCATCTGTACACACACACACACACACACACACACACACACACACACACACACACACACACACACACACACACACACACACACACACACAGATTGAAAACTAGACAGCCATATTTTTTTTGGGGGGTGTAGTGGGTATATGTGTGGGTATTAGAGGGGGTAGTGGGTATCTAGGGGGGTATTAGGGGGGGGGTGAACAGGTAACAGGTATCACTGAAAAATTACCGCCAGCCAGGTAGCTTTCCGTAGTGGGCATGAGTTGTAATTAGTGGTTCGAACAGGTGATCATTTACCTGTACGGTGCGTGGAGGTGTACAGGTAGGGTGGTCCTCCTGAGTCTTAATGAAGCAGGTGATAAGGCGACAGGTGAGCTACGGGCGTGGGTGTGGGTGTGGGCGTGTGGGCGTGGGGGAGAAAAGGGTCAAGGTGTAATGATGTGTAATAGATGTATGTTTGGTTTCATTTTGGTTTCAATTCTGGTTTTCTTCTTTGCTTAATTTTAGTTTCTTTTCTTTTTTTCTTAATTCTAATTTTATTTTGACTTAATTTTTGACTTTATTTTGATTTCATTGGCTATTTTGTGCTTAATTTGTGGAATTCACCATTAATTTCATAGTAGTAGTAGTAGTAGTAGTAGTAGTAGTAGTAGTAGCATCAACCATCACCACACATCACCATCATCACCATAACATCACCATTTTATTCCACCCTTCCTCTACCCTCTCATTCTTCCACCACCCAAAGATTTACAACCGAGGCTAAAGTGTAGACCCTGTAAGTCATTCTCTCTCGTGATACCAACCTTATACATCCCTTGAGACGACCTACAAAACACTAATCACTTTACTGCTCTCGACTACCGACCCTATTGCACGCCACACTCACCTATATGGGAACGACAGGGTGGATTGCATGCTGTATTGTTATGATAATGTGTTGCATATGTTTAAGAGCAATTTAAGGTATGTGTGTGTGTGTGTGTGTGTGTGTGTGTGTGTGTGTGTGTGTGTGTGTGTGTGTGTGTGTGTGTGTTCTTCCATCCATCCTTCCTTCCTTCTTCATTTCTTTATTACATTTCTTCCTCCATTTTCTCTCCTGCCTTTCTTACCGCCACACCAACTCACTCTTTCATTCTCTCTCTTCCCTCCTTCTCTCCTTCCCTCCCTCCTTCCCTCTTTCATTCCTACCTTCGCAACCTTCCTACCTCCTTCCCTCCTTCCCTACCTCCTTCCCTCCTTCCCTCCCTCCTTCCCTCCTTCCCACCATACCTCCCTCCTTCCCTCCCACCTTACCTCCCTCCCTCCCTCCCTCCCTCCCTCCCCCCCCCCACAAGCCAGTAGACTTTTCCCCTTAATCTTGAGCACTCAGGTTGAAAAATGAGGGAAGGAAAAAGAGATTTTTTTGACGAAATTCAATCTGGTGGTTAATGATGCCTGGGGCCTCGCACGCTTGCTTCTCTAGACGCTAATTAAGGCCCACCCGCTCACCTGTAACGACCAATTAGCCCTAACGATCCTGTGAGACGCAATTACCCACCTATAATAGATATTAGTAAGTTTGTTTTGTTTTCATTAACGGTTTATTTTTATTATTAGGTTATATTTGTTTTTTTTGTTTTTAGGGAAGTTGTGTTTGTTTGTTTGTTTTTTCTTCGTTTTCTTTGATGATTTGTGTTTTTTTATCTTTTTTTTTTGTGATTATTTCGTGTTTTATGAGAAATATATTTATAGATTAACTAGTTTCGTTATATAATTTAATGTCATTCTCTCTCTCTCTCTCTCTCTCTCTCTCTCTCTCTCTCTCTCTCTCTCTCTCTCTCTCTCTCTCTCTCTCTCTCTCTCTCTCTCTCAGCAGTATTTGCTTTATTTTCATTAATATTTTGATAACAAACGTATTTTTAAATCAAACAGTTTTGTGAGGTTTCTATTTTCTTCCTCAGAATAATATAACCTAGAGAGAGAGAGAGAGAGAGAGAGAGAGAGAGAGAGAGAGAGAGAGAGAGAGAGAGAGAGAGAGAGAGAGAGAGAGAGAGAGAGAGAGAGAGAATAAAGGTAAAGGTAGTGTGTTAGAGTTAGTGCCGCGGTAATCACTCACATTACCAGGTACAAAATGTTCTTCTTTTCTGTTCTGATGTTGTGTAATCAAAAGAACGAGGAGAACTAGGTGAACAATGGCCCCTTTGTGTGTGTGTGTGTGTGTGTGTGTGTGTGTGTGTGTGTGTGTGTGTGTGTGTGTGTGTGTGTGTGTGTGTGTGTGTGTGTGTGTGTGTGTGTGTGTGTGTGTGTGTGGTGTACGTTTTTATCTAGTTTTTCTTCAGGTTTTTTTGCCATTCTTAATTTCTTGCTTACCTCCCATTCTCTCTCTCTCTCTCTCTCTCTCTCTCTCTCTCTCTCTCTCTCTCTCTCTCTCTCTCTCTCTCTCTCTCTCTCTCTCTCTCTCTCTCTCTCTCTCTCTCTCTCTCTCTCTCTCTCTCTCTTTTCTTGCTTTTTCTTTCATTCTCTTCTTCTTTAGACACATTGACTTATATTTTTTTGTTTATATTTTACTACTCAGCCTTCCTTCCTTCCTTCCTTCCTACTCCTACTACTACTACTACTACTACTACTACTACTACTACTACTGCTACTACTACTACTACTACTACTACTACTACTACTACTACTACTACTACTACTACTACTACTACTACTACTACTACTACTACTACTACTACTACTACTTTCTCTCACCACCACTATTATTATTATACTAAAAGGCAATCATCTTTTACCTTATTTTTTCCCTTATATCTTTACCACATGAGAGAGAGAGGAAAAAAGAAAGAAAGAGAGAGAGAACACCTACACACCTTTCCCTTCCTTCCTTCCTTCCCCTTCCCCTTCCTTCCTTCCTCTAAGATCCATCCTTCCTTCTCTTCCCCAGATTCAGCCTCTTTCCAGCGACCCTAAAAATGCGCCTCTTCTCCATCCCATCTCGAACACTTTTATCATAGCATCACTTTGATCGCCCTACGTGAGGCCAGGGGGGGGGGAGGGGGCGCTTAGGGGGTGGAAGGAAGAGGAAGAAAGAATATAAAGAGTAAATAAAAATATACCCACAAGAGAGAGAATGAGAGAGAAAGAGAGAGAGAGAATGAAAATGGATGACCGGTAGAAGGCAACAACTCTGCTGAAGAAATGGGTTTGAAAGTCTCTTGAAAACGGTCTGGTTGGGTGAAGAAATTTCCCATTTTTCTTCCCTATTACCTTCGATTTGACGGTCAGATGGCCTCGCTGAGTGGGAAAATGGGGGTTAGAAAGGGCAGCAATTTAACAGCTAATTGCATGCCTTGGAATGCTTTGACCGAGGGAACTAGCCACGGGCGAGTAAATCTGTGTTTGGACAGAGAAACAACAGCAACAGTAACAGCAACAGTAACAGTAACAGACCAGCCAGCCAGCCAGCCAGCCAGCCAGCCGCCCCGGGCACGCTAGGTCGGTCTGTTGCTGTGGTTCTGTTTCTGCAGCGAGGGAGGAAGCCAACGTGGGTCGCAAAGCTCAACTCTTGTTACCTGTAGTGTACATGTCGTGATTGTTGGTGAACGTGTTTTTAGACTTACCTGTGTGTGTGTGTATTCTTGTTTGTGTGTATGTATGTGTGTGTGTGTGGTCCCTTTTTTTTCTAGTCTCCGTCCCTTATGGTCTCTCAGATTTACTTCTTCCTTTGTACACTTTCGTTGACTTACCTGTCCTGTACACACCTGAGTTTTACCTGGATTTTCTTGTACCTACTTTATACCTCCCTTTTCACTTCCATTTTGTACTGCTTTCTCACTTTTTTTTCCTCCTTTTAATTCTTTTTTTATTGTGTACTTCATTTCAATTTTTTTTTATTATGTTTCCGGTCAGAATATAAGTTAAGTTTGATTTCTCACTTTCATTCATCATTTATACTCTGAATCCTACAACCACAGTGTATAGACGCCACAAACATAGCATCCAATACCACATAACTACTCAACAAGACAGGATATATAAACACCAGACCTTCCTCATCCATAATATAACCTAAACAAACAAGAGAAATGCGGATGGGATCAGGAAATACCTTTTGCTTGGTCTGTGATCCTGTTAGTACTCGTTCTTATTGGGTTGGAATCCTTTTAGCTGGAGGGAGAGAAGGATCCCAGCATCTGTTTAGGGTTGAGGGTTGAGGGAGGCGTTCAGGAAGCCCCTTAGTCCGTTTTCATTAACCTGATGCATTGTGGGACCGAAACTAAGATATATTTAATAAAAGAGAGAAGGAAAGGCATAAAATTAGACAAGAAATAAGAAAATAACGTAAATATAGCGTACATGATAGGTATATAAACTAAAAATATCTATAGAAGGAGAAGAGGAAGAGGAGGAGGAGGAGGAGGAGGAGGAGGAGGAGGAGGAGGAGGAGGAGGAGGCATACAAGTGACGCCATAATCCTTGCATCAGTTGATCGCATAAACAAACAGTGTGTGGGAAGAGGGATGAAGGAGAGAGGGGAGAAGGGAGGAGGGAAGGAAAAGGAAGGAAGGAGGGAAAAGGGAGGAGGGAGGGAAAAGGGAGAAGGGAGAGAAAAAGGAAGGGAAAAGGTCAAAATAGGAGGTAAGGAAGTTTTGGTGAGAGGAAGGGAAGATCAAGGAGGTAGAAGAAGGTTAGCGACTAGTAATTTCCTCCTTTCCCTCCTCCTCCTCCTCCTCCTCCTCTTCCTCCTCCACTACTGCAACCATTCCTTCATCTCCTCTTTCACCATTTACCTCTACAAATAGTACCACACACACACACACACACACACACACACACACACACACACACACACACACACACACACACACACACACACACACACACAGTCTTCTTGAGGGACACTTAGGCTGAAATTGATGGAAAATTTAGTGCTAAGTAACCGTGACATAAGATTCCTCGTTTCTAAATTGTCCAAAAACCCGAAAATCAACTCTTGGCCCCCCTCCAAATGACTTGTGACGGTGATTCTTTAGAGGAGGAGGAGGAGGAGGAGGAGGAGGAGGAGGAGGAGGAGGAGGAGGAGGAGGAGGAGGAGGAGGAGGAGGAGGAAAGACTTAAGAGTGAGATGGGGAGGAAAAGTAAATGATGGTTATTGAAGTATTTATCTAATTGTCTTGGTTTTTATTCTCTTTTTTTGTATCTCTATCTTGGCAGTATTATAAACAGGTAACACAACACCATTAACTAACACCTGCACACCGAACCGAGGGAAGGCAACACACAGGTGACACACAGGTGAGCCGATAGAAAGGTACTGACCAAACACGACTTACCAGGTAGCTAGCCAAAAAAAAAACAAGAAAAAAAAAGGGTAATATTAACTGGAAAGGTGAATTCAAATGGTGATGATTATTATAGAATTTAATGATGTTCTCTCACAGGTAGTTAGTGGGCTTCCAGGTGATATTTCAGGTGACTTAATGAGGCGATGAGGAGCTACGTAATTGGGTGATTTAATTGGAAGGTAAAACGTGTAGCTAGATGAGGAGGAGGAGGAGGAGGAGGAGGAGGAGGATGTGGAGGTGGAGGAAGGCGTGGTGTTGGTGATGCTATGATATGGATGAAGGTGGAGGAGAAGGAAGAGTAGGAAGAGGAGGAGGAGGAGGAGGAGGAGGAAGAAGAAGATGAGGTTTGATATGGGTGAAGGTGATTCATTTGTCTTCAATTATTCATATAGATCATGAATATTCGCAAAGGGAGATGTTTATCCTCCTCCTCCTCCTCCTCCTCCTCCTCCTCCTCCTCCTCCTCCTCCTCCTCCTCCTCCTCCTCCTCCTCCTCCTCCTCCTCCTCTTCCTCCTCCTCCTCCTCCCTTCACCCATAAGGAAGGTAATTGGATTATCGCCTCACCGTGAACCCAGAAATTGGACCAAAACGCGTTGCACTCCAGATCAATAAGTGACGTTGATTGTGAAAACTTGTGAAGGAAAGAAAAATATTAAGGTTTTCTTATACATCTTAATTTTTTTTCGTTAATTTTTTTTTACTGGCTGTGGGTATGTCAAGATTTTTTTTTATATAGAATTACCCAAAAAAATTGTTCGATTATATATTTTTTTTCTGTAAGAAGTAAAGTTTTGTTTTGATTTCGTTGTCATCTTCGTTTTCTTCGACTTTTTTCTTCGCTACTTAACTTTACTTAACAATTTACCTTCCAAAGCCAAGCCATCACGTCCCATCCTTGTCATTTTCAATCATGTTCGTCTTTTTTTCATATAAAATAGAACCTAGACCGAGGAAAATATTTTAATTTCCCGCCAAATTCAGTTAAGGGCTTGTGCTGCCACGTGGAAGAATCTGATTGGTAGGGAGTTGGCGCGAAAACGAGCGATCACCGGCGCTGATTGGCTGGAAAATGGGAACTGGCGCCACGGTCTGGAAAATGCATCTCACGATTATACTGGCGCAGCGCGATCTTAGGATTTCTTTGATATGATAAGCGGTTGGCGGTTTTATATCCAACCAAGGATTTTTCTTATGTATTTTCAATGTATGTATGTATTCTTATGTATACAGTGTTTCCCTGTTTCTTGTATACATTGAGGAACTTTTTTTTATGTATTGTTAATGTATACATATATTATTTTCCATAAATTCCTTCTTTACTTTACCTTTTCTTAAATGAAACGAGTATTTGTTGATGTATTTTCAATGTATACATATAATTTTTATCGATTTGATTCTCCTTTCAATTAATATATACAATGACTTCCTCCTTTATGTGTTTATGTATAGGCTAAGTGTATTATTTACCTGTATACTGAGTACTCACCTTGTGTATTTCTATCCACAGGCCACCAGGCGCAAGATTACAGGTAAGAAAGTATAAATTTATTTTTAATTACTAGGATTCAATTATTTGTGTTATTTATATATTATTTTTGTATATTAATAATAGTAGTAGTAGAAGTAGTAGTAGTAGTAGTAGTAGTAGTAGTAGTAGTAGTAGTAGTAGTAGTAGTAGTAGTAGTGGTGGTGGTGGTGGTGGTGAGAAGGAAGGAAGGAAGGAGGTCTTGCCGCATGCGCTTCTCCACAGGCTTTTGTTTTGTCAATCGACCTCCGCCGGGACCCGCCAGAGGGCTCAGAACATACCGACTCTTTTCCCAAATTTCCTCTTTTCCATTTACTTACAAACAAGGGGGAAAAAAAAATAACATTGAATCAAAACAGAAAAAATACTTAAACCCACAAAATCACGTTGTAATTATCTTTCTTTATAGTACTTTGTTACCCTTTGTTATTTATTTATTTTTTTTTGTTAGTTAAAGTGATTTTCCTATGAATGTATTTTCTATGTGGCGTTTATGGGGAAACAATTTTATATGATTATTATATTGATAACTACGATTAAAAAAAAAGAAAAATAGAAAGGAGAGATAATATATAAACAAAAAGCAAGAGGAAGAGAGAGAAAAACAGGAAAACAGAATTATCAAACACACACACACACACACACACACACACACACACACACACACACACACACACACACACACACACACACACACACCACACAAGAGACAAACGGTTTCCCACACGAACAAAACTTTCCTCAATTATCAGAGAGCGTCGATCAGTCGTTTACAAAGGTGTCTTGCTGGGCCCGCTAAGACGCCCCGCCGCTGGCCGCTCCTCCACTACAACACTGATCAACAAAGCGCCTCCCTCCGTGATTCCTGGCTTTGTTTTCAAGGATATATAAGTGTCTTCAAGCATATGGGAAACTAAGGGTTTGATGTAGTGCCTCTCCTTTCTTCTCCTCCTCCTCCTCCCCCTCCTCTTCCTCCTCCTCCTCCTCCTTGTTTTATTATTTTTTTTCATTTTTTGTCTTTTTTTGTGTTTTCTTCGTCATCCTAGTCCTCATTCTCCTCTTCCTCCTCCTCCTTCTCCTCCTTCTTCCTTCCCCTCCCTCTCCCTCCTCCTCTTAGCTTCCTTTACCTACCAATTAAATATCTTGATCTATTATTTTTTTTCCACCTACTCAATGCTTTACCCAACCAGTCCCATCCTGCCTTGTCTCCCATCCCTCCTCTCTCCTCCTCCTCCTCCTCCTCCTCCTCCTCCCCCTCCTCCTTCTCCCCCTCCCCTCCTCCCCCTCCCCCTTCGTCCGTGCCGTGTATGGGAGGACGTGCAGTCTAGCGTGAGGTCGCCTAATTGAATTGCTTAAAAAGTGAAGAGATGAACCTTTCACCCTTACAGCCATGAAGTCGAAGGTTCATCCCAGACCCAACCTCCACGACTCGTTATTATGGTTTGCGAGTGAACGGGTGAACGGGTGAACGGGTGAACGGGTGAATGGGTGAATGGGTGAACGGGTGAATGGGTGAATGGGTGAACGGGTGAACGGGTGAACGGGTGAATGGGTGAACGGGTGAACGGGTTGGGTTAGGAAGGGGGTGTTAGGAGGGTACTGGGGCCTTGAGAACTGGGGAAAAAATAATGAACTCAAGAATTGTGGTGTAAATGAAAGATATATAAATTCCTCTTAACTTCATTTTATTTTATTTTTTTATTTTATTTATTGATGAATTGTATTATTTTATTCTTTATTTTATTTTTTTTGTGTGTAGCTAAGTATGAGTTTTTTTTTATAGTTTTTTTTGTATGTATGTTATTTTTTCTTCATGTATACGTTAAATAAGTACCGTGTTTATATTTGCTTGTTATATACGTACATGCGTGTGTGTGTGTGTGTGTGTGTGTGTGTGTGTGTGTGTGTGTATATATATATTGTGTAGTATAATTTAGGTGTTCAAGGTAGTGAATGGCCCAACAATGTAATTTAGGACTTGATGTGAACGGAGGCGTGAAATTATATTGCTTGAGAGAGAGAGAGAGAGAGAGAGAGAGAGAGAGAGAGAGAGAGAGAGAGAGAGAGAGAGAGAGAGAGAGAGAGAGAGAGAGAGAGAGAGAGAGAGAGAGAGAGAGAGAGAGAGAGAGAGAGAGAGAGAGAGAGAAAGGAAAAGAAGTGAGGATGTAAAGATATTAAATATAAGAAAAACAAAAACAAGTAGAGAAGGAAAACAAAGATGAATAAAAAGAAAGAAAGAAAGAAGAAAAAAAACAACAACAACAACAACAACTAACAGCAGTGTACAGCAAGCAATACTTTTCGCCATGTTAAAAGGAACCCCAAATTTTCTCAAGACTAAGAGCACTGATGAAAAAGAGTGAATGAGAGGCTGCCGCGGGGTCCCTCCTCTTAACCCTTGAATTATTATCAGGAAATTGATCACTTTAATAACTGCACTAACTACCTAACCACCCCGGATTACTGTGTGGCTCGTTCAGGATGGCTTCATCAAGTCGTTTTCTGAAAAATGTTCAAGTGAGTCTAAAGTAATTTATCTTGATGTAATTTTAAGGCAAGTTTGTATTTTTCGTTTTTCTACTCTTCGTCTCTCTCTCTCTCTCTTTTCTCTCTCTTTCTCTCTGCAGCAAACTCAAACACACTCAAAACACACTCAAAACACACACGAAAGACACTCAAAACACACTCAAAACACACTCAAAACACACTCAAAACACTCAAACACACTCAAAACACACTCACAACACACTAACAACACTCAAAACACACTCAAAACACACTCAAAACACACTCACAACACACTCAAAACACACTCAAAACACACTAACAACACACTCCATGTTATTAGGAGAGAGAAAGAAAGAGAGAGAGAGAGAGAGAGAGAGAGAGAGAGAGAGAGAGAGAGAGAGAGAGAGAGAGAGAGAGAACTATCTTTTCACCATAGCTACAAAATACTGTATCCTTTCTCTTCCACCTTCCTCTTCCTTACACACACACACACACACACACACACACACACACACACACACACACACACACACACACACACACACACACACACACACACACTACCTAGCCAGTCTATTACTACACTAATTACTCAGAAATGTGAAAACTTAACCTCCTCTTTGTTTAGTTACAGGAAAGAACAACACGTAATGATTCCTATGATAGAAACAGACATAGGAAACAGACATAAAAAAACAGACATAGGAAATAAACAGTCATAGAAGGGAAAGTACACATAGGAATTAGGACTACATAGGGTGGCTCGGTAGTGTAAGTTCGAACGTAGCGGAGTGAACCCGAACGAAGATTCATGATAAGTTCGAAACAGTGAAGCACGCGGATTCATTATATAACCTTTGATCTTAAGATGAGTTATTAGAGGGTGTGAGGTTTTTTTTCTCTCCCTCCCTCCCTCCCTCTCTCCCTCCCTCCCTCCCTCCCTCTCTCCCTCTCCCCCCATTCAAGCTTGCGTATCTAGACTACTGAAGTAACGCTATTTTAGTTAATGAATGAATGTTTTAGTTGAACTCTTTATTTTCTCTCTATCTCTATTTCTCTCTCTCTTTTTTTTTTTCTCTCTCTCTCTATTTATCTATCTCACTCCAATACGTACATACACTCATACATACATACAGTCATTCATACATACATACACACAAGATTTTTGATTAGGTTGGAAATCGTATAAGATAATATGGTTTATTTGCCTTATTTTTTATCTTGTGTGTAAAGGGTAATATTTTTTTTTCAGTTTTGTTTTTATTCGTTTCTTTGTTCTTTCCTTCCTTCTCTTTCTTCCCTTCATACATACTTTTTTTTTTAATATACTATTTTTCGATTCGTCTTTTTATTTATTTTTTTTTCATATACCTTAATTTTTGTTTATTTACTATGACTTACACTTTACTTTATTATATTTCTTTATCACACTTTCTTCATGGATTTCTTTATTGTCTTTTTCTCTCACTATCTCTATTCTGTGTGTCTGTGTGTATGAATGAGAGAGAGAGAGAGAGAGAGAGAGAGAGAGAGAGAGAGAGAGAGAGAGAGAGAGAGAGTAAGAAAGAGAGAGATGACTTTTATTTCAGCATCTTTTTCTGAGTTGATAAAAATACACCTTGCTGTCACCCTTCTCTCGCTCGGAGCAAGGGAGACGCAGGGAGGGTGTAGGAGGTGCTAGGGTGAGGGTAGGGTGAGGGTAGGGTGAAGTCTAGGGTGATGTGGATCTAGGGATGTTTTTTTTAGGGTATAGTATAGAAGAAAGACTCTCTCTCTCTCTCTCTCTCTCTCTCTCTCTCTCTCTCTCTCTCTCTCTCTCTCTCTCTCTCTCTCTCTCTCTCTCTCTCTCTCTCTCTCTCTCTCTCTCTCTCTCTCTCTCTTTGATCTCTACTCTCCCTCATATCTCTCCTCTTTCTTTCATGTTTTTGTTTTCCTGTAATTGCTCCTGCATTATTCTTTTTCTCTATCCTTCCTTCCTTCCGTCCTTCTTCCTTCCTTCCTTCTTTCTTTCTTTCTTTCTTTCTCTCTCTCTCTTCACTTTGTTCTGGCAGATTTTACATCAAGTTCATTTCCTCCATTGTATGTTTGGCAAAGAAAAAAAGACAAGAAAAAAAAACGTGATTTATTTCATTTACTTTGAAATTATAAGGATTTTTAAAACATTCTGGTACATTTCAATTTTTTTTTAATATATATATTTTCCTTCATTAAACAACACTTCTCTATATTATTCTACAGGTAATTGATGTTAGAATTACAATTTAAGTATATTTTGTTTACCTTCATAGCTACACGTACACATACATACATACATACACCTGTGATGCCTTAACAATAGCTCTAAACACTATAGTCACTCTTATAACTCTTCTTCAATCACCATCATGTCACCATCACAGTCACCATCACCACACCATCAAAATAATAATGAAGTGCTTGAGTCTTGTTTCTCTACGTTGTTCCCTCGCGTCTCTATCCAGTGTCCAGTCATCATATAGTACAGTGAGTCCTTCAGTGCTTATCTAATTCTTTCATATTTCCCCTCAAAGTCATTCTTGGATCCTGTTTGATCGCGGAACAATTTCCTCATTATTATCGAAAAGCAACTCAATATCCTCACAAATTGGATTGCGCAAAGGAGGGGACACGGCGGCGACTCTTCTAGTTGTGTCCGTTCCCCTCAGACCACCTGCTTCCTCCTCTTTCTTCCCCTCACTACCCAACCCACACACTGTTCTCGGCTCCTGGTCGCGTCTCCACATAGCCACTGGCCGCTCACTCCTCACTTTGCGCTTCCTCTTCTCCTTCACCTCAACGCCCTTCAACCAGTGTCTGAGGTTCACACACTCCCCCCTCCCGGCAGGCAGGTGATGGTGGCTTGTACCTGTGCCTGTAGCTGCCACACCTGTAATCATTATCATCACCGTCACTCGCTCCCAACACGCGGCCAAGACAGTCACTTGTTCGCCATGATCTGCGTCACGTCACTGGGTTTGTTTATGTTCCTTAGACACTATACGGAGCCTCCTCGGCCGCCTTCCTCCTCGTCTGGTCAACAACTAACTGTGCAGTGCGTCTAATTCTCTCATTTCACCGGGACTCCTGTTGCTTGGAGCCAAGATCATCAGCAGGCGGATGGACAGGGGCCGGCGGGCAGTGGTGCGCTGGTGGTCCCTCTATGTTGGGGGCGAGACAGGCACCACCACCACCACCACCGTCCCTTACGCCCGCTAGCATTCGTCACCTTACCACCTCACCAGCTCACCAGCCACCCTCCGCCTTCCCTCACCCCGCTAAGCTTAAGAACACACATCCTTAAGCTGATCCCTAAGTACCTTTACACTGCATCCAAGAAGGGGAGATAGATACCTGCACCAAGCCGCGGGTAACGAGGATCGAACTCCCTCCAGCAACGCCAGCAACAACGAGTGTCATTAACATATTCATCGCTGCCAAACCTGTTCCTTCCGCCCTTAGCAGACTTTTTACCGGGAAGCTCTAGTGTGTACGTTATGTTGACTCTCCCATCATGACCGTAATGACACACACATACACGCACATGGCCATGACTCAATTCTCGCGTCAGAAAAAGAATGAAAGTGAGCCCCGCGTTGAGTCCCTCCTGGAAGCACCATGACGAAGCACCACAGCGAAGAAAATGGAACACGGGTTGGTGATTGTGCGCGGTGAAGCCTCGATGAACGGACGAGGAATTACACAGATTGGGGACAAATATTAGCTTATGAAAGGCGATGAAGCGAGACTTAGAACCACCTCCTCCTCCTCCTCCTCCTCCTCTCTCCTTACACTTTGTTCACCTGTGTTTTCTCTTTTATTCTACTCTATTCTTATTTAATATTTATTCTATTTTTCATATTATTTATCTATATTTTTTTTTTTCTTTTTTCTCACTCATTCTCTATCTTTTTTCTCTCTTTCTCTCTCTTTTATTGTACCCACCAGCTGACTTCCTTTATCGGCGACCGTCTGCTGTTTTGGGTTCAGTTTTTGCCGCGCTAAAACCAAGACGAAAACCCTTAAATCACCTCAACACCAACGCCACACACGCACGCACGTACAAACCAACCTCACTTTCACCCTTAGTTTGAAGGTGATAGTGAACCGGGCAACACTTTCATGCACAGTCATATTCACTTCTAAATTTCCTTGTTGCATTATATCGTTTCCTTATTATTTATTATTCCTGCATGGCTTCTCTGACTACTACTACTACTACTACTATTACTACTACTACTACTACTACTACTACTACTACTACTACTACTACTACTACTACTACTACTACTACTACTACTACTACCACCACCACCACGACCCTCTCCCTGAGCACCATATAATTACTAGTATTCCAACAACCTAGCAGTCATTAGGGTGAAGGGTCTCTTGTATAGCGTATAACCAGTATGACTAATTGCGGTTGTTTATGGGCCCTGGATTGTGGTTGATGGTGGTGGTGGTGATGGAGGAGGAGGAGGAGGAGGAGGAGGAGGAGGAGGAGGAGGAGGAAGAGGAGGAGGAGGCTGTAAGGGAGGAAATGTCGATGATAATATTGGTAGAGGAAAAAAAATGAGACTGGTTAAGGAGAGAGAGAGAGAGAGAGAGAGAGAGAGAGAGAGAGAGAGAGAGAGAGAGAGAGAGAGAGAGAGAGAGAGAGAGAGAGAGAGAGAGAGAGAGAGAGAGAGAGAGAGAGAGAGAAAGCACACACGCGGCCTCTCCTCCCCGACGCACGCGCCTCCTCTCCCGGCACGTGGCAGGCGGCTAGCACGTGCAAAAGTGCGTCACGTCTTTTACTGAACCAACACGAAATTGCTTCTCCGCCTCCTCCTCCTCCTCCTCCTCCTCCTCCTCCTCCTCCTCCTCCTCCTCCTCCTCCTCCTCCTCCTCCTCCTCCTCCTCCTCCTCCTCCACTCTTGCCTTTACACTGCTGTCACTCTCTCTGCCATCAACTTTGTTTATAGAGAAAGAAAGAAAGAGAGGGAGAGAGAGAGAGAGAGAGAGAGAGAGAGAGAGAGAGAGAGAGAGAGAGAGAGAGAGAGAGAGAGAGAGAGTACTATAGAGGTTCTTGACTCCACTTAACGTCAAATATCTTGGTCCTATTAACGTTGATGAAACTTAACTTGATTCCATCCATGCTATCTTATCTTAAGTCTCTCTCTCTCTCTCTGTCTCTGGATTAGAAGATATAAACTAACCTTACACACACACACACACACACACACACACACACACACACACACACACACACACACACACACACACACACACACACACACACACACACACACACATTCCTCCTTCCATACAATGACTTCCATATAAAACCTTTAATTAAGAGAGAGAGAGAGAGAGAGAGAGAGAGAGAGAGAGAGAGAGAGAGAGAGAGAGAGAGAGAGAGAGAGAGAGAGAGAGAGAGAGAGAGAGACATACCTACCGTTGCCTAGTATGGTGTTCCGTAGAAAAAACAGAACCAGCCCGCCCTCTACAGGTAACAAGACCAACTAGAGGTAACAAGGCAACGTTATCTGATGACACTCGTTCAGTAAACATTAATTGCATCAACCTTCAACCCTTTCAGATAATTACCCATGAAAAAGAGAGGCTTAGGGGAGGGCAGCTTCCGGGAGACAGACAGATAGACAGACACACAGACAGACAGACACACACACACACACCGATACATATACTAGTCAAAAATTCATCTTTTATTTAGTTATTCTCTCTTCTATTCATATTTTTTTTCATTCTTCCTCATTACGTTCATGTATTTTCTTTTTATCTTCTTATTCTTATTCTTGTTTATCTTGATTCATTAATATTGTTGTGTTTTTTTTATTTTTTTATTATTATTATATTTATTGTTGATTTATTTTTGTTTATACGTTTTTAATTAATCTTATAACCAATCCTTTATACTTTTATAGAATCGTATCCTTTATTTCTTCTGCTTTTGTTGGATTTAATGGGATTTAAGTTTCATTCAATTCTTTTATGATTTTTGAATTATTATCATTTATTGCTTGTCATTTTTTTGTATTCTTTAAATTTAATGTTATTTTGTGGTCAATTATTTTTACTCTATTGTAGTATTACCTTTGTGTTTCTATTGTATATACTTATTTTTTTCTCTCTCTGTGTCTTCTCTTCCTTATCTTTTGAAATTCCTCGTGTCACTCTTCCTTCATTTAATTATCGTATATTCTCTTAATACCATTCGTTAAACTCGATTCTTTCCTTCACTAATTTTCAAAGTAGTCGATGGAATTGCCTGTTTTTTATTTATTATTATTTTCCTTCTTTGGGTCTTCGTAATTTTGTCCAAGTACTTTTATTATCATTATTTTTCATTTATTTCGTGTTTATATTCAATTTGCTTCGAAAATTTATGTATATAGACTCTCACTTGTTTTATTTATTATATTGATCTGGTTTAATTTCTTCCTCCTCCTCCTCCTCCTCCTCCTCCTCCTCCTCTCTTTCTCTTTCTATCACTCATCCTCATCCTTATCCATCACTTTTTATTCAGTCTCATATTTATCATACCTACCTCATTCCTACTTTCATTTCCTCCACCCTATCCTGCGGCATCTCCTAACCTCCTCCTCCTCCTCCTCCTCCTCCTCCTCCTCCTCCTCCTCCTCCTCCTCCTCCTCCTCCTCCTCCTCCTCCTCCTCCTCCTCCTCCTTATCTCTTTCTATCTCCATAGCCTTCGTTACTTAACAGGAAGCCAGCCATTAGTTAGGCTAGTTTACTGTGACCTCGATTCTGTGTCTAGTTAATTGCGTGGCCTTCCCTCACACTACGATGCTGTATGTGTGTGTGTGTGTGTGGCATTGTGTGTGTGTGTGTGTGTGTGTGTGTGTGTGTGTGTGTGTGTGTGTGTGTGTTGTGTGGTTTTTCTTCCAGGTCGTTTTCCATTTTTCTCTTTTTTCTTCTTTCTCTTCTTTTTCTTATTCCTTGTATTCTTATTCTCCTGCTTCTTTTTTCTTCTTTTCTCTTCTTCTTCTTCTTGCGGTTCTGTTTGGTTTTAATCTGGTTTTTTGTTATATTTACCGGTTTCAGTTTTATTAATTTTATCTCTATCAAGTTTTTTTTTTTTATCTTATCATGTTTTTATCTGTTTCTACTTTTCATTTCTTTATATGTGTTCATCATTCTCATTTACTTTCATTAATTTCTTTTCATTCTTCAAGTTGTGTTATATAACGTGAATCATTTTTTATTTTCCTTCCTCACAATAATAAAAATAATAAAAAAAATATTAAGCTATATTATCTAACTTTAAAAAATTCCTGTTCTCCTTTTTTTCCTTCTCTTATCAGCTTGAAATTAGATAAGAAGGAAAAATATAGGATTCTTTTAAGTATGAGTTTTATTTTCGTCATGTCTCTTATCTTATATTTACCTCATTATTATAGATTATTTGTCTTGTTTTTTCTCTTTCTTTCTTTTTTTCTCTCTCTATTCCTCATTTGGATTTTGATTTGAATTCTTTCTTCTTTCGTTCATTTTAAACTTCTCACTTTCTTGCTTGCTGTCTAGTTTTTGTAGAGTCCAGTTTTTTTCTTATAAATATAGTTACATCACTACTTTTTTTTCACTTTTCTTATCAGTCAATATATTTTCCTTGATTCTTGGTATTCAGTTAAACCTTCTATGTTTTTTTTGTTTTTTTTTTCTACTTTTATTTTCAGTTTATTTTACACAACTACATTTTTCACTCACTTTCTTCTTATTTTCTTTTTTTTTTTACCTCCTCGTTTTATACTTTCTTATTTTATATTTATTTGTTGTGTTGTAGTTCACTTTTTTTCTTTTTATTCATCAACACACACACACACACACACACACACACACACACACACACACACACACACACACACACACACACACACACACACACACACACACACACAACCTATCTACAAATCCTCAATCTCCTTTCATTCCTTTCGTCTTTTTCTACAATATTTCTCGTGAACGAACCAACATTTTATTTCATCTCACTTCATTCACCTTTCATTCTTTCATGTCACTTTTTTCCTCCTTCCTCCCACTTTCATCTTTCCATCAATACACAGAAGTCTGAAGAGCCTTAACCTGCCTCCCTCCCTCTCTTTTTCCTTCCCTCCTCTCCCTCCTTCTCCTCCTCCTCCTCCCACGCCGCCAACGCTCTCCCATCTGCTCCTCTCCCTCCCACGTTATCTAAGGCATCGTGTGGGACAGACGCCCAACACGTCCTTACTACTTCACAAACTCCATGCAGGATACCAGGCAAGTTTTTTTTCGCCTCCCTTACGCTCCCTCTCAGGCCCCTTCGAGGACAGGTATGTGTGCCTTCTGTAGCTGGTAACACTGATGGCATTGTGTGTGTGTATGTGTGTGTGTGTGTGTGTGTGTGTGTGTGTGTGTGTGTGTGTGTGTGTGTGTGTGTGTGTGTGTGTGTGTGTGTGTGTGTGTGTGTGTGTGTGTATCCTGTACCCTGAGTCCCAAAGAAGTAGGGTGACAACTAGTCCCCCGCTGGCCATCTGTTCCTCTGCTACCGTGCGCTGGCTACCTGTCTGTCTGTATGTATGTATGTATGTCTGTCTGTGTGTATGTCTGTCTTGCTGGCCTCGCTCTCCTGTCAACTGTCTGTCTGTCTGTCTGTCTGTCTCCACGTCCGCCTAGATAGAGGAAATAGAGCATAAAATGTATCTTTACCTCATTAAGTAGATTTCCTTATGAGTTATGTACGTATATTTCAGTGACTTAGTACACACACACACACACACACACACACACACACACACACACACACACACACACACACACACACACACACACACACACACACAGCACAATTATCCCCTACATTACATTCTTACACATATATATTTACCGACATATATCACTTAATTTACATATACTTTAGTGACCCATTCTGATCTATGTATGAGCAACAAAAAACGGGATGAGGAAGCACCTACCTGTCCAGAGGCTGTTGATCACCTTCCCTCCACAGGTGAGATAATTAGGAGGGAATTCTCAGGTGTGTTGTGGCTCCAGTGACCTAAATATTTTGTTACTTTTACTGTTTTTTATTTTCCTTCCTTTCGTATGTTTTATTTACATTGTTTGTGAGGTCCAGTTTTTTTTTTTTTATTATTGTTTTGTTATTGTTTGTCTGTTGTTTGTTTTTTCTGCATAGGTGGGTTTTGTTTATTCATTTATTCTTTCATTCATTCATTTATTCATTCATTGTATTCAAAGGTCGTGTTGTTGTTGTTGTTGTTGTTATTTTTTTTGTTTCTCTCTCTCTATTTCTTTTATCTGTGTATTTCTGTGTCACTGCCATGCTATTGTTGTTGTTGTTGTTGTTGTTGTTGTTGTTGTTGTTGTTGTTATTGTTGTTGCAATACACACAATGTTTTAAGAGTAATTTTTCTTAAGTTATATCATGATTTTTTTTCTCTCAATTACTGTTCATATGATTTACTTTTATTTCCTTACTTCTCTTCTTATCTTTACTCTGCCGTTTCTTATTTCATGTTCTTAGTTACCTTCTTTCCCTTCAACTTATGGAGGAAACAATTATAGTGACTCTTTCTTCATCAGTAGTGGTTCCTTCTACCCTTCTATCCTTCGTCAGTAGTGGTTCGTTGTATCGCCACCAGGAGTCAGGATGAGGTGAAGCCGTGCGTGCTACTCCTCTCCCATTACCTGTCTTGTCGTGAGGTTATGAATTACACACCACAGTCTGCCACACGCCTTCACCCTCACCATTATTATTGCAGTCTCCTGACCACACCACACCACCACTACTACTACTACTACCTTAAACGTGACTCTCTTACCTTCCTCTCCCTCCTTCCCCCTTCCCGTCTCTCCTTCCCTCTCTCCTTCCTCCTCCTCCTCCTTCTTCCTTCCTCCTCCACACACACATAAATATAGTCCATGGTGGTTTCTGACGGCAAAATTCTCGCTGTGTTTATTTAGTGAAGCAGTTGATCATGTGGTTTCTATCTCTCTCTCTACCTCTCTCTTTCTCTCTCTTTTTACTCTCTCTCTCTAGTAAGTCTTAAGTTAATTTTTGCACGTCCTCTCTTTGTCAGTTTTCCTTCCGGGTTATAGTGAAGTGTTACCTGTAATCACGTTGCCATTTCTCAGGTAACACATCATAGCAAACAGCAGGTGAGTGAGAGGTGATTTAGAGCAACAGGTAACACGAAATACCTATCATTAACCTTATTGCTGTTGATAACGTATTACTACTCACTATAACTTGAAGCTCACCAATGCAAGAGTAAAGTGGTTGGTAAAGTTTATTAATGGGAACTGTTATACAAATCCGTCACGTGGAAATTATATTGATTAATGCTCTTTTGTTCTCTCTCTCTCTCTCCCTCTCTCTCTCATTCTTTCTTTTATTTATCTCTCTCCCTCTCTCTCTCTCTCATTTTTTTTTGTTTGTGTGTGTGTGTGAATCTTGAAACATCATCGGATATAAGCAGAGTCGGCGGCGTCTTAGTGTTGAGGAAAAGAATTATATGTTTCGTTAATTTGTCGAAGTCATTCCCTCTTGAGACTGAGTTTGGCTTTGTTAATGTTGATTTGTTGCCCCTTACCTCCCATGACGAGCAACATGCAGAGACGGGGGGGGGGAGCACACACACACACACACACACACACACACACACAGGGAGAGGGAGATACTAATATAAAGAAAATAGTACATAGAGGGAGAGAGAGAGAGAGAGAGAGAGAGAGAGAGAGAGAGAGAGAGAGAGAGAGAGAGAGAGAGGTATAGGACAACATAAAACACCTAATAAGCTCAAAACATAATAGTTATATACCTGTGGAAGTGGTACCAGGTAGGAGTAACTCACCTGTAATTACTAACGAGCACCTGGAGCAAGGAGGAGGAGGAGGAGGAGGAAGAAGAAGAAGAGGAAGAGGGGAAGAAGTAGAAAGATCACAAGCTTCAGGTAGTCAAGCTAGCCATTGGTCTTGTTACCTTAAATCTGAGTTGGAAAAGAGAACTAACATGGAGCACCAGAGGAGAGGGGAAAAAAGTAAGGGAAAAAAAGTGTCCCTTACAGCCTTAAAAACCACCCTTAAAAGTGGTTTTGTCCCTTTGGAAACAAGCGTCACTTTTTTTCCCAGGCTGGCGGTGAGGTTGGTGGGCAGAAAAGCCTTGTCTCCAGCGGGCTTCAGCAGCTGTTTCTTTCCCAGGACTGAGGATGGGTAGGCGGTGTTGAGTCTCGCTTACACCACATGTCACTCCCAGAACATTTGCATTCCTCTGTTTGTCCTTCCTCAGCGGCCTTTTTCCTCCTATTCTCTGCTCCTCCGTTTTCATCAGGATTATCCCATATTTATCATGTTTTCTTTGGCTATTAGCGCCCTCACCGCCCACCCACCCTATCCTCTCTCTCTCTCGCTCTCTTTTTTCTCCCCCTCTCTCTCTCGTTCCCCCTCTCTCTCTCTCTCCGCACGTGACTCATTATCATAACAGTGGCCGCCTCTTATGGTCAACTCAATGGTTAATCTTGGACGAGGTCAGGTTTGCAGGCGATGAAGGTCTCTATTGCCCTTTCTTTTCTTCCTATAAGCCATGACCTTTTAGTATAAGAGCCTCGAACACTCCTCCACGCGTCTCAGGGCTTGAGAGAGAAGACCTTCCTTTCGTCCAACATCGGCAGGCGGCTCACACGGGGGCGATAAGGGCGGGAACAGTTTAACTCAGATTACTTTGTGGTTTATCTCTTTGTTCCATGATGGCTCACTCCCAACGGACCCCCGCGCACTGTTACCAATGAAAAGTGGTCACCTTACCCCCTCCCTGCCCCTACCACACCACAATCTCTATATAAACTGATAGAGATGTTAGGTTAGGTTAGGTTAAGTTTATCTATAGCATCCACTTGCTGTCTAGGTGTGTGTTGGTGTGTGTTTGTGTGTTTTTCAAGGGTGTGGCAGATGCGTTGACACCACTGGAGGTTCGGCAGGGTAAGGCAGGGTGAGGCAGGGTGAGGGGACGGCAGGGTGAAGGCGGAGGAGAACGTGGATCTCTTTTATCTTGTTATAGAGACGAAGTTAAACTGTGTTGGAGGGATGAGTAAGGATGGAGAGACGAGGCGTGGCGTGGCGTGACTCTCTCTCTCTCTCTCTCTCTCTCTCTCTCTCTCTCTCTCTCTCTCTCTCTCTCTCTCTCTCTCTCTCTCTCTCTCTCTCTCTCTCTCTCTCTCTCTCTCCATTTTTTTCAGTATCTTTCATGGTTTTTTCTATTTCTTATATGAAGTAATTAACTAACAATTTGTCTACGAAGTTACACACACACACACACACACACACACACACACACACACACACACACACACACACACACACACACACACACACACACACACACACACACACACACAGGGTAGAGGGGGGGGGGTTGAGGTCTGATCCAATACATGCTCCCAAGGGATGCTCTGTTAAACCAATCGGATCCACAATTCCCCAACGTCTCACCGCCTCTTCATCGCTGATTGGGTGGCGAGGGAGGGTGTGTGTGGGTCGTTAAAGGCGGTGGCTAATTGCATTAATATTGTGTGTGTGTGTGTGTGTGTGTGTGTGTGTGTGTGTGTGTGTGTGTGTGTGGGTCTGTGAGTAGTAGTAGTAGTAGTAGTAGTAGTAGTAGTAGTAGGAGGAGGAGTAATGAGTGGAGGAGGAAGAGAGAGAGGTGGTAGTCTAGGAGGAGAAGGAAGTGGAGAAGGAGGGAGAGAGAAAAAGGAGGAAAAAATATAGTAATAAAAATGATAATAATAACAACAATAATGATAGCAATAATAATAATAATGAAACCTAACCTAACACCACACACACACACACACACACACACACACACACACACACACACACACACACACACACACACACACACACACACACACCACTGAGAGTCGTGGGAGAGGAAGGCGACAGTGTTTTGTTTGGTGCCGTCACGAAGCACTCCTCACTGAGCCCATCCCATCGTCTACTAATGAACGGCCGCCGCTCGAAGGCCTTCAAGTCACTTATAAGGGATTGAATGCCCTCCCAATGCTACTCGATCCCACTTGTTATTGTTATTGTGACGTTATTCTTTTGTTTGTCTATTTAATTCAGTTTTTTTTGTTTATTAATGTTGAGTGATCATTTACTGTATCATTTTTATTTTTATTTTATTTTTCTGTGTTGATCTATCGAGTAATTATTTATTTTTTTATGTTAGTAAGGAAGGTTTTTTTATTATTATTATTATTAGTTAATGTTAAAGTACAGTTTTTATTAATTATATTTGTTGATAACTTTCTTCTCATCAACTAAAATCAAAACAGAAAATGGAAGATGTATATTTTTTTTTTCTCCAAAGATGTGATTTTCCTTCTAACAAATAGTGACTCAACATGAATTAATCATCATCACCTTATATTATACATTGAGAAGAGATTCATTCCTAATTACTTTCATCTATTTACAAAGTGTTAAGGAATTATACTAAGACCAACCACCTTTCCTCCTCCTCCTCCTCCTCCTCCTCCTCCTCCTCCTCCTCCTCCTCCTCTATATCCTGATCCACGTCAAGAATTTATCCACCAAACAAACGCTTATTTCAAGGGTTCACTATATCGCATGAGGAGAGGCGATGGTTGGCTTCAAGTGCAATTATCTGTGACCCCATCCAGGCTAGTGATCCCCTCTCATCTCTTCTCTCTCCCTCCCTCTCTCCCTCTCACTCCCTCTCTCTCACTCCTCTTCAGCGCGCGTCGAGAGGGATTGAAAACGTGGTGATGATGGTGGGTGTGTGTGTGTGTGTCTCTCTCTCCTCTTTTTTTTCTCTCTCTCTCTCTCTCTCTCTCTCTCTCTCTCTCTCTCTCTCTCTCTCTCTCTCTCTCTCTCTCTCTCTCTCTCTCTCTCTCTCTCTCTCTCTCTCTCTCTCTCTCTCTCATTTTTTATTCCATGTTCAACCCTTTCTTCCCCTTCCTATATTTCCTCGTATCCTTCCAATTTTTTGTTCTTGTTCTCTCGTATGTCCCTTTCTTTCTCCTTTTGTTTCGTATTTATTTTTCTTCCTTTTCCATCTATCTTCCAGCCTGTCGTCGTTTGTATTTTATGTTTGGTTGTTTTTTTTTGTTTTTTTATCACTCCCTTCCCCTCCTTCCCTCCTTCGTTGATTTTTCTTGCCCTTTCTGTGTATGTATGTGTGTGTGTGTGTGTGTACGTGTGTGTGTGTGTGTGTCTTTATTTATTATCATTTTCTCTCTCTCTCTCTCTCTCTCTCTCTCTCTCTCTCTCTCTCTCTCTCTCTCTCTCTCTCTCTCTCTCTCTCTCAGTCCCCTCACGTGCTCCCCCAGCAAACCCTGAGGCAACGAGAAGGAGGAGGAGGAGGAGGAGAAAGAGAAGGAGGAGGAGAAGAAAGAGAAGTAGGAGGAAGTGAGGACAAGAGAGGAAATCAATTCTTAGCCTCACCATCTACTATTTCTATGTAAAGTCTTAGCCTATGTAAATTATAGGCCTGTTTCCCTTAAATTATGTAGGCCTATATTTTATTAGGGTCTATGGTTCACTATGTCTCTATGGTTGTATTGACACTATGCATTATCTACCTCTTCTCTCTTTTTATTTAATTTTTTTCTCTCTCTCTTTGTTTGTGTTTCCAGTGTTATGTAAAGTTTGTGTATATTTCTACTTTTTTTTTTCACACCACACCACCACCACCACCACCACCACCACCACCACCACCACCACCACCACCACCACCATCACCATCACCAAAACAACAACAACAACCATACACCACAACAAAAAATTACCTTCAGCTTCCTACCATCTACAAACATACATTCAAAAGGAGTTTAAGAGTACTGTCTCTCTGTAGCTTCTTCCCGCAGTGCGCCCCCGGGAAGGACATACGATACCTTAACTGTTCTTAACACCTGAGTACGTGTAGCAGTGAATTATAACTTACCTGTGAACCTATGTTAGTAATGAAGGCAATTAAGGTGTGTGTGTGTGTGTGTGTGTGTGTGTGTGTGTGTGTGTGTGTGTGTGTGTGTGTGTGTGTGTGTGTGTGTGTGTGTGTGTGGTCCCAGCCCTCCCCCTGTCTCCACACACGAACATAATGAAAGCCATAAGCCAGTGTGTGTACGAGAACCCGAAACAAACAGAAAAACTTGAGTAATATTGTCCTGCCATTAGAAAAAAAGGGAAAATGAAACAAAGAAATTCATCCCAACTCGACGAGCAAACAAACTGTTCTCTTGACTCCACTTTTACTGCTCTGATAATAGTAGTAGTAGTAGTAGTAGTAGTAGTAGTAGTAGTAGTAGTAGTAGTAGTAGTAGTAGTAGTAGTAGTAGTAGTAATAGTAGTAGTAGTTAGAGGTTATGCTAATTATATGATTTTTTTTATATCCAAAATTCTTAATACATTTTCAGGAATTTGTGGAGGATAATAATAATAAAAAATACATTACGTGGCTTCTTTTTAAGCTTCATCTGTTTTGTTACATAAAGAGAACATCACAATGCATTACGAACACAAAGAAAATATAAAAATCAGGAAATACGGAAACAATACCTGCATTTTACATTTAACGTTAGAAGAAAAAATAATAAGGTTGAGTTTCCATACAATATTTATAAACCATATTTTCCTTCTCTCTCCCTGCACTCAGTTTTTTCCTCCCTCCTTACCTTTCTTCCTGCCATATACCTGTCTCCTCTTCCTTTCTAGATACCCTTCTCTCTTATGCCTCTTCCTTCTTTACTACTTCCCTCTCCCTCTCTCTCCTTCGTCTCTGGAACTCTCTTGGGGTCTTGAGTCACGCAGAAGAGATTAGGACAAAAGCTGACTTGGGGAGGGAGTGTATAGCAAGCACCCTCATTTCCCCTCTGCCTCGCCTTCTGCCCGAGTTGTCCAGCATATTACCAAGATTGCCTCAACAATACCCAAGACTTCACTCTCCCTCGAATCAGTTCCCCTTTTGGCCCCAGGCTGACAGTGAGGGGATGAAGTGAACCGTAGGAGAGCGATGAGGGGAAAGTCGGAGTTTATGCTATGATTACGGAGAATTAATACTGCCCTAACTCATCACACGACCTGCTCTGACCTCTTTTTTATCCTCTCTCTTTCTCTCTAGTTCTCTCTCTCACTCGCACTCACTCTCATTCGTTTGTGTGGTTTTTCATTTTTTAAGAGCACTGAGATGAATAGTGGGTAGGTACATACATACATAGGTGACCTTCCCCTCTATTCCCTCCCTCACTGTACTTGGCGGCGGCGTGAGGGAGACAGGCATGAGGGGAGGTAGAGGGGAGACGTGGCTTGCTGGGTCTGGCGCGGCACGACCCTCCCCTCACAGGCAAGACAAAAACCTCTCACTCTGCCCTGGGTCTCCCCTCACCAACCTAGCCCGGAGCTACGCCGGCGTGAGGGGAGAGGGCAGGGGATGCTGAGGGGAGCGATGGCGGCACTGAGAGAGAGAGAGAGAGAGAGAGAGAGAGAGAGAGAGAGAGAGAGAGAGAGAGAGAGAGAGAGAGAGAGAGAGAGAGAGAGAGAGAGAGAGAGATATGAGGGGAAAGATGTATATCGTGAATAATAGGACAAATATCTCCAGTGACGCAAAATGAAACGTAAGCTGTGGAAAATAAAACAGATTTGAGTGGAAGGAATATATTATTAAATGGAATGTTTGTTTAATGTCTCACGTGAGGGAACAAACAGGTGTGTGTGTGTGTGTGTGTGTGTGTGTGTGTGTGTGTGTGTGTGTGTGTGTGTGTGTGTGTCTGTGTGTGTGTGTGTGTGTGTGTCTGTGTGTGTGTGTGAGGCTAACCACGTGTTATCTTTGTATAATAATAATAATAACAATAATAATAATAGTAATAATAATGATAATAATTGCTTTAAGTTAATTTAGGTTATAAGACAGATTTATGTTCTTAATTGGTTCTTAAAAACACATAGAACTTTAGAAAAATTTTTATATTACAGTTTGTCACCACGTCAAAATATTTTAGGTAAAGATATATACATAGTTTCTGAATCTATTTATGTTTAAAAGTATTTCTGAACCCACCTATGTGTACTGGTACTTTTATGATTTCTTTTTAGCTTTTAGTGTTATTAAGCCTCTCTCTCTCTCTCTCTCTCTCTCTCTCTCTCTCTATATCTATATATATATCTATCTATCTATATCTATCTATATATATATATATATATCTATATCTATATATATATATCTTAGTATTAGTGTAAAAGTAAAAGTAATAGGGTGTTTCCTGCTTGAAAAAATAAGTTATAAGTGTCATTCCGTCAGTCTATCACGACCTGCGGCGCCTCCTCCTCCTCCTCCTCCTCCTCCTCCTCCTCTAATAGCTTTCGTGAAAATGAGGAGGAAAGTCTTATTATATGTAAAAAGATAGTTTAATTTTACTGCATATTTATTAGTCTTAGAACAAATATTCATTTAGACAGTTATACAGTTTAATTAGGTGTATCAGATGCTGCAATGATATTTCCAATATCTCTAATAGCTTTCGAAAAAATTTGGAGGAAAGTCATATTATTGGAAAAAAAATAGTTTCATTTTACTGCGTAATTATTAGTCATAGAACAAATATTCATAATGTCAGTTTTACAGTTTATTTAGGTCCATCAGATGCTGCAGTGATATTTCAAATATCTCTAGTAGCTTTCGAGAAAATGAGGAGGAAAATCATGTTTTTATATAAATATTAAGTTTCATTTTACTGCGTAATTATTAGTCATATAACAAATATTCAATATGAGAGTTATATAGTTTAATTAGGTGTATCAGATGCTGCAATGATATTTCCAATATCTCTAATAGCTTTTGAGAAAATGAGGAGGAAAGTCATGTTTTTATATAAATATTAAGTTTCATTTTACTGCGTAATTATTAGTCATAGAACAAATATTCATAATGACAGTTGTACAGTTTAATTAGGTGTATCAGATGCTGCAATCATATTTCCAATATCTCTAATAGCTTTCGGGAAAATGAGTAGGAAAGTCATGTTTTTATATAAATATTAAGTTTCATTTTACTGCGTAATTATTAGTCATAGAACAAATATTCATAATATCAGATGTACAGTTTAATTAGGTCTATCAGATGCTGCAATTATATTTCCAATATCTCTAATAGCTTTCGAGAAAATGACGAGGAAAATCATGTTTTTATATAAAAATACGGTTTTATTTTACTGCGTAATTATTAGTCATAGAACAAATATTCATATCAGTTGTAGAGTTGAATTAGGTGTATCAGTAAATGCAATGATATTTCCAATATCTCTAATAGCTTTCGAGAAAACGAGGAAGAAAGTAATTTCAAAAAAAGTAAAATTCACTATTTATTAGTACTAGTGAAAATATTCATAATGACAGTAGTAGATTTTAATCAGGTATATCAGATGCTGCAATGATATTTCCAATATCTCTAATGACTTTCGAGAAAATGAGGAGGAAAATCATGTTTTTATATAAATATTAAGTTTCATTTTACTGCGTAATTATTAGTCATAGAACAAATATTCATAATTTAAGTTTTATAGTTTAATTAGGTCTATCAGATACTGCAATGATATTTCCAATATCTCTAATAGCTTTCGAGAAAATGAGGAGGAAATTTATGTTTTTATATAAATATTAAGTTTCATTTTACTGCGTAATTATTAGTCATAGAACAAATATTAATAATTACAGTTGTACAGTTTAATTAGGTGTATCAGATGCTGCAATCATATTTCCAATATCTCTAATAGCTTTCGAGGAAATGAGGAGAAAAGTATGTTCATATAGAAATATTAAGTTTCATTTTACTGAGTAATTATTAGTCATAGAACAAATATTCATAATGACAGTTTTACAGTTTAATTAGGTGTATCAGATGCTGTACTGATATTTCCAATATCTCTAATAGCTTTCGAGAAAATTAGGAGGAAAGTCATGTTTTTATATAAATATAAAGTTTAATTTTACTGCGTAATTATTAGTCATAGAACAAATATTCATAATTTCAGTTTTAAAGTTTAATTAGGTCTATCAGATGCTGCAGTGATATTTCCAATATCTTTAATAGCTTTCGAGAAAATGAGGAGGAAAGTCATGTTTTTATATAAATATTAAGTTTCATTTTACTGCGTAATTATTAGCCATAGAACAAATATTCATAATGAAAGTTGTACAGTTTAATTAGGTGTATCAGAGAGTGCAATCATATTTCCAATATCTCTAATAGCTTTCGGGAAAATGAGTAGGAAAGTCATGTTTTTATATAGATATTAAGTTTCATTTTACTGCGTAATTATTAGTCATGGAACAAATATTCATAATATCAGTTGTACAGTTTAATTAGGTCTATCAGATGCTGCAATTATATTTCCAATATCTCTAATAGCTTTCGAGAAAATGACGAGGAAAATCATGTTTTTATATAAAAATACGGTTTTATTTTACTGCGTAATTATTAGTCATAGAACAAATATTCATAATATCAGTTGTAGAGTTGAATTAGGTATATCAGTAGATGCAATGATATTTCCAATATCTCTAATAGCTTTCGAGAAAACGAGGAAGAAAGTAATTTCAAAAAAAGTAAAATTCACTATTTATTAGTACTAGTGAAAATATTCATAATGACAGTAGTAGATTTTAATCAGGTATATCAGATGCTGCAATGATATTTCCAATATCTCTAATAGCTTTCGAGAAAATGAGGAGGAATGTCATGTTTTTATATAAATATATAGTTTCATTTTACTGCGTAATTATTAGTCATAGAACAAATATTCATATTGTCAGTTTTACAGTTTAATTAGGTACATCAGATGCTGCAGTGATATTTCCAATATCTCTAATAGCTTTCGAGAAAATGAGGAGGAAAATCATGTTTTTATATAAATATTAAGTTTCATTTTACTGCGTAATTATTAGTCATAGAACAAATATTCATAATTTAAGTTTTATAGTTTAATTAGGTCTATCAGATACTGCAATGATATTTCCAATATCTCTAATAGCTTTCGAGAAAATGAGGAGGAAATTTATGTTTTTATATAAATATTAAGTTTCATTTTACTGCGAAATTATTAGTCATAGAACAAATATTAATAATTACAGTTGTCCAGTTTAATTAGGTGTATCAGATGCTGCAATCATATTTCCAATATCTCTAATAGCTTTCGAGGAAATGAGGAGAAAAGTATGTTCATATAGAAATATTAAGTTTCATTTTACTGAGTAATTATTAGTCATAGAACAAATATTCATAATGACAGTTTTACAGTTTAATTGGGTGTATCAGATGCTGTACTGATATTTCCAATATCTCTAATAGCTTTCGAGAAAAATTAGGAGGAAAGTCATGTTTTTATATAAATATAAAGTTTAATTTCACTGCGTAATTATTAGTCATAGAACAAATATTCATAATTTCAGTTTTAAAGTTTAATTAGGTCTATCAGATGCTGCAGTGATATTTCCAATATCTTTAATAGCTTTCGAGAAAATGAGGAGGAAAGTCATGTTTTTATATAAATAATAAGTTTCATTTTACTGCGTAATTATTAGCCATAGAACAAATATTCATAATGACAGTTGTACAGTTTAATTAGGTGTATCAGAGACTGCAATCATATTTCCAATATCTCTAATAGCTTTCGGGAAAATGAGTAGGAAAGTCATGTTTTTATATAAATATTAAGTTTCATTTTACTGCGTAATTATTAGTCATGGAACAAATATTCATAATATCAGTTGTACAGTTTAATTAGGTCTATCAGATGCTGCAATTATATTTCCAATATCTCTAATAGCTTTCGAGAAAATGACGAGGAAAATCATGTTTTTATATAAAAATACGGTTTTATTTTACTGCGTAATTATTAGTCATAGAACAAATATTCATATCAGTTGTAGAGTTGAATTAGGTGTATCAGTAAATGCAATGATATTTCCAATATCTCTAATAGCTTTCGAGAAAACGAGGAAGAAAGTAATTTCAAAAAAAGTAAAATTCACTATTTATTAGTACTAGTGAAAATATTCATAATGACAGTAGTAGATTTTAATCAGGTATATCAGATGCTGCAATGATATTTCCAATATCTCTAATAGCTTTCGAGAAAATGAGGAGGAATGTCATGTTTTTATATAAATATATAGTTTCATTTTACTGCGTAATTATTAGTCATAGAACAAATATTCATATTGTCAGTTTTACAGTTTAATTAGGTACATCAGATGCTGCAGTGATATTTCCAATATCTCTAATAGCTTTCGAGAAAATGAGGAGGAAAATCATGTTTTTATATAAATATTAAGTTTCATTTTACTGCGTAATTATTAGTCATAGAACAAATATTCATAATTTAAGTTTTATAGTTTAATTAGGTCTATCAGATACTGCAATGATATTTCCAATATCTCTAATAGCTTTCGAGAAAATGAGGAGGAAATTTATGTTTTTATATAAATATTAAGTTTCATTTTACTGCGAAATTATTAGTCATAGAACAAATATTAATAATTACAGTTGTCCAGTTTAATTAGGTGTATCAGATGCTGCAATCATATTTCCAATATCTCTAATAGCTTTCGAGGAAATGAGGAGAAAAGTATGTTCATATAGAAATATTAAGTTTCATTTTACTGAGTAATTATTAGTCATAGAACAAATATTCATAATGACAGTTTTACAGTTTAATTGGGTGTATCAGATGCTGTACTGATATTTCCAATATCTCTAATAGCTTTCGAGAAAAATTAGGAGGAAAGTCATGTTTTTATATAAATATAAAGTTTAATTTCACTGCGTAATTATTAGTCATAGAACAAATATTCATAATTTCAGTTTTAAAGTTTAATTAGGTCTATCAGATGCTGCAGTGATATTTCCAATATCTTTAATAGCTTTCGAGAAAATGAGGAGGAAAGTCATGTTTTTATATAAATATTAAGTTTCATTTTACTGCGTAATTATTAGCCATAGAACAAATATTCATAATGACAGTTGTACAGTTTAATTTGGTGTATCAGAGACTGCAATCATATTTCCAATATCTCTAATAGCTTTCGGGAAAATGAGTAGGAAAGTCATGTTTTTATATAAATATTAAGTTTCATTTTACTGCGTAATTATTAGTCATGGAACAAATATTCATAATATCAGTTGTACAGTTTAATTAGGTCTATCAGATGCTGCAATTATATTTCCAATATCTCTAATAGCTTTCGAGAAAATGACGAGGAAAATCATGTTTTTATATAAAAATACGGTTTTATTTTACTGCGTAATTATTAGTCATAGAACAAATATTCATATCAGTTGTAGAGTTGAATTAGGTGTATCAGTAAATGCAATGATATTTCCAATATCTCTAATAGCTTTCGAGAAAACGAGGAAGAAAGTAATTTCAAAAAAAGTAAAATTCACTATTTATTAGTACTAGTGAAAATATTCATAATGACAGTAGTAGATTTTAATCAGGTATATCAGATGCTGCAATAATATTTCCAATATCTCTAATAGCTTTCGAGAAAATGAGGAGGAATGTCATGTTTTTATATAAATATATAGTTTCATTTTACTGCGTAATTATTAGTCATAGAACAAATATTCATAATGTCAGTTTTACAGTTTAATTAGGTCCATCAAATGATGCAGTGATATTTCCAATATCTCTAATAACTTTCGAGAAAATGAGGAGGAAAATCATGTTTTTATATAAATATTAAGTTTCATTTTACTGCGTAATTATTAGTCATAGAACAAATATTCATAATTTAAGTTTTATAGTTTAATTAGGTCTATCAGATACTGCAATGATATTTCCAATATCTCTAATAGCTTTCGAGAAAATGAGGAAGAAATTTATGTTTTTATATAAATATTAAGTTTCATTTTACTGCGAAATTATTAGTCATAGAACAAATATTAATAATTACAGTTGTACAGTTTAATTAGGTGTATCAGATGCTGCAATCATATTTCCAATATCTCTAATAGCTTTCGAGGAAATGAGGAGAAAAGTATGTTCATATAGAAATATTAAGTTTCATTTTACTGAGTAATTATTAGTCATAGAACAAATATTCATAATGACAGTTTTACAGTTTAATTAGGTGTATCAGATGCTGTACTGATATTTCCAATATCTCTAATAGCTTTCGAGAAAATTAGGAGGAAAGTCATGTTTTTATATAAATATAAAGTTTAATTTTACTGCGTAATTATTAGTCATAGAACAAATATTCATAATTTCAGTTTTAAAGTTTAATTAGGTCTATCAGATGCTGCAGTGATATTTCCAATATCTTTAATAGCTTTCGAGAAAATGAGGAGGAAAGTCATGTTTTTATATAAATATTAAGTTTCATTTTACTGCGTAATTATTAGCCATAGAACAAATATTCATAATGACAGTTGTACAGTTTAATTAGGTGTATCAGAGAGTGCAATCATATTTCCAATATCTCTAATAGCTTTCGGGAAAATGAGTAGGAAAGTTATGTTTTTATATAAATATTAAGTTTCATTTTACTGCGTAATTATTAGTCATGGAACAAATATTCATAATATCAGTTGTACAGTTTAATTAGGTCTATCAGATGCTGCAATTATATTTCCAATATCTCTAATAGCTTTCGAGAAAATGACGAAGAAAATCATGTTTTTATATAAAAATACGGTTTTATTTTACTGCGTAATTATTAGTCATAGAACAAATATTCATAATATCAGTTGTAGAGTTGAATTAGGTGTATCAGTAGATGCAATGATATTTCCAATATCTCTAATAGCTTTCGAGAAAACGAGGAAGAAAGTAATTTCAAAAAAAGTAAAATTCACTATTTATTAGTACTAGTGAAAATATTCATAATGACAGTAGTAGATTTTAATCAGGTATATCAGATGCTGCAATGATATTTCCAATATCTCTAATAGCTTTCGAGAAAATGAGGAGGAATGTCATGTTTTTATATAAATATATAGTTTCATTTTACTGCGTAATTATTAGTCATAGAACAAATATTCATAATGTCAGTTTTACAGTTTAATTAGGTACATCAGATGCTGCAGTGATATTTCCAATATCTCTAATAGCTTTCGAGAAAATGAGGAGGAAAATCATGTTTTTATATAAATATTAAGTTTCATTTTACTGCGTAATTATTAGTCATAGAACAAATATTCATAATTTAAGTTTTATAGTTTAATTAGGTCTATCAGATACTGCAATGATATTTCCAATATCTCTAATAGCTTTCGAGAAAATGAGGAGGAAATTTATGTTTTTATATAAATATTAAGTTTCATTTTACTGCGAAATTATTAGTCATAGAACAAATATTAATAATTACAGTTGTCCAGTTTAATTAGGTGTATCAGATGCTGCAATCATATTTCCAATATCTCTAATAGCTTTCGAGGAAATGAGGAGAAAAGTATGTTCATATAGAAATATTAAGTTTCATTTTACTGAGTAATTATTAGTCATAGAACAAATATTCATAATGACAGTTTTACAGTTTAATTAGGTGTATCAGATGCTGTACTGATATTTCCAATATCTCTAATAGCTTTCGAGAAAATTAGGAGGAAAGTCATGTTTTTATATAAATATAAAGTTTAATTTTACTGCGTAATTATTAGTCATAGAACAAAATATTCATAATTTCAGTTTTAAAGTTTAATTAGGTCTATCAGATGCTGCAGTGATATTTCCAATATCTTTAATAGCTTTCGAGAAAATGAGGAGGAAAGTCATGTTTTTATATAAATATTAAGTTTCATTTTACTGCGTAATTATTAGCCATAGAACAAATATTCATAATGACAGTTGTACAGTTTAATTAGGTGTATCAGAGAGTGCAATCATATTTCCAATATCTCTAATAGCTTTCGGGAAAATGAGTAGGAAAGTCATGTTTTTATATAAATATTAAGTTTCATTTTACTGCGTAATTATTAGTCATGGAACAAATATTCATAATATCAGTTGTACAGTTTAATTAGGTCTATCAGATGCTGCAATTATATTTCCAATATCTCTAATAGCTTTCGAGAAAATGACGAAGAAAATCATGTTTTTATATAAAAATACGGTTTTATTTTACTGCGTAATTATTAGTCATAGAACAAATATTCATAATATCAGTTGTAGAGTTGAATTAGGTGTATCAGTAGATGCAATGATATTTCCAATATCTCTAATAGCTTTCGAGAAAACGAGGAAGAAAGTAATTTCAAAAAAAGTAAAATTCACTATTTATTAGTACTAGTGAAAATATTCATAATGACAGTAGTAGATTTTAATCAGGTATATCAGATGCTGCAATGATATTTCCAATATCTCTAATAGCTTTCAAGAAAATGAGGAGGAATGTCATGTTTTTTATATAAATATATAGTTTCATTTTACTGCGTAATTATTAGTCATAGAACAAATATTCATAATGTCAGTTTTACAGTTTAATTAGGTACATCAGATGCTGTAGTGATATTTCCAATATCTCTAATAGCTTTCGAGAAAATGAGGAGGAAAATCATGTTTTTATATAAATATTAAGTTTCATTTTACTGCGTAATTATTAGTCATAGAACAAATATTCATAATTTAAGTTTTATAGTTTAATTAGGTCTATCAGATACTGCAATGATATTTCCAATATCTCTAATAGCTTTCGAGAAAATGAGGAGGAAATTTATGTTTTTATATAAATATTAAGTTTCATTTTACTGCGAAATTATTAGTCATAGAACAAATATTAATAATTACAGTTGTCCAGTTTAATTAGGTGTATCAGATGCTGCAATCATATTTCCAATATCTCTAATAGCTTTCGAGGAAATGAGGAGAAAAGTATGTTCATATAGATATATTAAGTTTCATTTTACTGAGTAATTATTAGTCATAGAACAAATATTCATAATGACAGTTTTACAGTTTAATTGGGTGTATCAGATGCTGTACTGATATTTCCAATATCTCTAATAGCTTTCGAGAAAATTAGGAGGAAAGTCATGTTTTTATATAAATATAAAGTTTAATTTCACTGCGTAATTATTAGTCATAGAACAAATATTCATAATTTCAGTTTTAAAGTTTAATTAGGTCTATCAGATGCTGCAGTGATATTTCCAATATCTTTAATAGCTTTCGAGAAAATGAGGAGGAAAGTCATGTTTTTATATAAATATTAAGTTTCATTTTACTGCGTAATTATTAGCCATAGAACAAATATTCATAATGACAGTTGTACAGTTTAATTAGGTGTATCAGAGACTGCAATCATATTTCCAATATCTCTAATAGCTTTCGGGAAAATGAGTAGGAAAGTCATGTTTTTATATAAATATTAAGTTTCATTTTACTGCGTAATTATTAGTCATGGAACAAATATTCATAATATCAGTTGTACAGTTTTATTAGGTCTATCAGATGCTGCAATTATATTTCCAATATCTCTAATAGCTTTCGAGAAAATGACGAGGAAAATCATGTTTTTATATAAAAATACGGTTTTATTTTACTGCGTAATTATTAGTCATAGAACAAATATTCATAATATCAGTTGTAGAGTTGAATTAGGTGTATCAGTAAATGCAATGATATTTCCAATATCTCTAATAGCTTTCGAGAAAACGAGGAAGAAAGTAATTTCAAAAGAAGTAAAATTCACTATTTATTAGTACTAGTGAAAATATTCATAATGACAGTAGTAGATTTTAATCAGGTATATCAGATGCTGCAATGATATTTCCAATATCTCTAATAGCTTTCGAGAAAATGAGGAGGAATGTCATGTTTTTATATAAATATATAGTTTCATTTTACTGCGTAATTATTAGTCATAGAACAAATATTCATAATGTCAGTTTTACAGTTTAATTAGGTCCATCAGATGCTGCAATGATATTTCCAATATCTCTAATAGCTTTCGAGAAAATGAGGAGGAAATTCATGTTTTTATATAAATATTAAGTTTCATTTTACTGCGTAATTATTAGTCATAGAACAAATATTCATAATGACAGTTGTACAGTTTAATTAGGTGTATCAGATGCTGCAATCATATTTCCAATATCTCTAATAGCTTTCGGGAAAATGAGTAGGAAAGTCATGTTTTTATATAAATATTAAGTTTCATTTTACTGCGTAATTATTAGTCATAGAACAAATATTCATAATATCAGATGTACAGTTTAATTGGGTCTATCAGATGCTGCAATTATATTTTCAATATCTCTAATAGCTTTCGAGAAAATGACGAGGAAAATCATGTTTTTATATAAAAATACGGTTTTATTTTACTGCGTAATTATTAGTCATAGAACAAATATTCATATCAGTTGTAGAGTTGAATTAGGTGTATCAGTAAATGCAATGATATTTCCAATATCTCTAATAGCTTTCGAGAAAACGAGGAAGAAAGTAATTTCAAAAAAAGTAAAATTCACTATTTATTAGTACTAGTGAAAATATTCATAATGACAGTAGTAGATTTTAATCAGGTATATCAGATGCTGCAATGATATTTCCAATATCTCTAATAGCTTTCGAGAAAATGAGGAGGAATGTCATGTTTTTATATAAATATATAGTTTCATTTTACTGCGTAATTATTAGTCATAGAACAAATATTCATAATGTCAGTTTTACAGTTTAATTAGGTCCATCAAATGATGCAGTGATATTTCCAATATCTCTAATAACTTTCGAGAAAATGAGGAGGAAAATCATGTTTTTATATAAATATTAAGTTTCATTTTACTGCGTAATTATTAGTCATAGAACAAATATTCATAATTTAAGTTTTATAGTTTAACTAGGTCTATCAGATACTGCAATGATATTTCCAATATCTCTAATAGCTTTCGAGAAAATGAGGAGGAAATTTATGTTTTTATATAAATATTAAGTTTCATTTTACTGCGAAATTATTAGTCATAGAACAAATATTAATAATTACAGTTGTACAGTTTAATTAGGTGTATCAGATGCTGCAATCATATTTCCAATATCTCTAATAGCTTTCGAGGAAATGAGGAGAAAAGTATGTTCATATAGAAATATTAAGTTTCATTTTACTGAGTAATTATTAGTCATAGAACAAATATTCATAATGACAGTTTTACAGTTTAATTAGGTGTATCAGATGCTGTACTGATATTTCCAATATCTCTAATAGCTTTCGAGAAAACTAGGAGGAAAGTCATGTTTTTATATAAATATAAAGTTTAATTTTACTGCGTAATTATTAGTCATAGAACAAATATTCATAATTTCAGTTTTAAAGTTTAATTAGGTCTATCAGATGCTGCAGTGATATTTCCAATATCTTTAATAGCTTTCGAGAAAATGAGGAGGAAAGTCATGTTTTTATATAAATATTAAGTTTCATTTTACTGCGTAATTATTAGCCATAGAACAAATATTCATAATGACAGTTGTACAGTTTAATTAGGTGTATCAGAGAGTGCAATCATATTTCCAATATCTCTAATAGCTTTCGGGAAAATGAGTAGGAAAGTCATGTTTTTATATAAATATTAAGTTTCATTTTACTGCGTAATTATTAGTCATGGAACAAATATTCATAATATCAGTTGTACAGTTTAATTAGGTCTATCAGATGCTGCAATTATATTTCCAATATCTCTAATAGCTTTCGAGAAAATGACGAAGAAAATCATGTTTTTATATAAAAATACGGTTTTATTTTACTGCGTAATTATTAGTCATAGAACAAATATTCATAATATCAGTTGTAGAGTTGAATTAGGTGTATCAGTAGATGCAATGATATTTCCAATATCTCTAATAGCTTTCGAGAAAACGAGGAAGAAAGTAATTTCAAAAAAAGTAAAATTCACTATTTATTAGTACTAGTGAAAATATTCATAATGACAGTAGTAGATTTTAATCAGGTATATCAGATGCTGCAATGATATTTCCAATATCTCTAATAGCTTTCGAGAAAATGAGGAGGAATGTCATGTTTTTATATAAATATATAGTTTCATTTTACTGCGTAATTATTAGTCATAGAACAAATATTCATAATGTCAGTTTTACAGTTTAATTAGGTACATCAGATGCTGCAGTGATATTTCCAATATCTCTAATAGCTTTCGAGAAAATGAGGAGGAAAATCATGTTTTTATATAAATATTAAGTTTCATTTTACTGCGTAATTATTAGTCATAGAACAAATATTCATAATTTAAGTTTTATAGTTTAATTAGGTCTATCAGATACTGCAATGATATTTCCAATATCTCTAATAGCTTTCGAGAAAATGAGGAGGAAATTTATGTTTTTATATAAATATTAAGTTTCATTTTACTGCGAAATTATTAGTCATAGAACAAATATTAATAATTACAGTTGTACAGTTTAATTAGGTGTATCAGATGCTGCAATCATATTTCCAATATCTCTAATAGCTTTCGAGGAAATGAGGAGAAAAGTATGTTCATATAGAAATATTAAGTTTCATTTTACTGAGTAATTATTAGTCATAGAACAAATATTCATAATGACAGTTTTACAGTTTAATTGGGTGTATCAGATGCTGTACTGATATTTCCAATATCTCTAATAGCTTTCGAGAAAATTAGGAGGAAAGTCATGTTTTTATATAAATATAAAGTTTAATTTCACTGCGTAATTATTAGTCATAGAACAAATATTCATAATTTCAGTTTTAAAGTTTAATTAGGTCTATCAGATGCTGCAGTGATATTTCCAATATCTTTAATAGCTTTCGAGAAAATGAGGAGGAAAGTCATGTTTTTATATAAATATTAAGTTTCATTTTACTGCGTAATTATTAGCCATAGAACAAATATTCATAATGACAGTTGTACAGTTTAATTAGGTGTATCAGAGACTGCAATCATATTTCCAATATCTCTAATAGCTTTCGGGAAAATGAGTAGGAAAGTCATGTTTTTATATAAATATTAAGTTTCATTTTACTGCGTAATTATTAGTCATGGAACAAATATTCATAATATCAGTTGTACAGTTTAATTAGGTCTATCAGATGCTGCAATTATATTTCCAATATCTCTAATAGCTTTCGAGAAAATGACGAGGAAAATCATGTTTTTATATAAAAATACGGTTTTATTTTACTGCGTAATTATTAGTCATAGAACAAATATTCATATATCAGTTGTAGAGTTGAATTAGGTGTATCAGTAAATGCAATGATATTTCCAATATCTCTAATAGCTTTCGAGAAAACGAGGAAGAAAGTAATTTCAAAAAAAGTAAAATTCACTATTTATTAGTACTAGTGAAAATATTCATAATGACAGTAGTAGATTTTAATCAGGTATATCAGATGCTGCAATGATATTTCCAATATCTCTAATAGCTTTCGAGAAAATGAGGAGGAATGTCATGTTTTTATATAAATATATAGTTTCATTTTACTGCGTAATTATTAGTCATAGAACAAATATTCATAATGTCAGTTTTACAGTTTAATTAGGTCCATCAGATGCTGCAATGATATTTCCAATATCTCTAATAGCTTTCGAGAAAATGAGGAGGAAAGTCATGTTTTTATATAAATATTAAGTTTCATTTTACTGCGTAATTATTAGTCATAGAACAAATATTCATAATTTAAGTTTTACAGTTTAAATAGGTCTATCAGATACTGCAATGATATTTCCAATATCTCTAATAGCTTTCGAGAAAATGAGGAGGAAATTCATGTTTTTATATAAATATTAAGTTTCATTTTACTGCGTAATTATTAGTCATAGAACAAATATTAATAATTACAGTTGTACAGTTTAATTAGGTGTATCAGATGCTGCAATCATATTTCCAATATCTCTAATAGCTTTCGAGGAAATGAGGAGAAAATTTATGTTCATATAGAAATATTAAGTTTCATTTTACAGAGTAATTATTAGTCATAGAACAAATATTCATAATGACAATTTTACAGTTTAATTAGGTGTATCAGATGCTGTAATGATATTTCCAATATATCTAATAGCTTTCGAGAAAATTAGGAGGAAAGTCATGTTTTTATATATATATAAAGTTTAATTTTCCTGCGTAATTATTAGTCATAGAACAAATATTCATAATTTCAGTTTTAAAGTTTAATTAGGTCTATCAGGTGCTGCAGTGATATTTCCAATATCTCTAATAGCTTTCGAGAAAATGAGGAGGAAAGTCATGTTTTTATATAAATATTAAGTTTCATTTTACTGCGTAATTATTAGTCGTAGAACAAATATTCATAATGACAGTTGTACAGTTTAATTAGGTGTATCAGATGTTGCAATCATATTTCCAATATCTCTAATAGCTTTCGGGAAAATGAGTAGGAAAGTCATGTTTTTATATAAATATTAAGTTTAATTTTACTGCGTAATTATTAGTCATAGAACAAATATTCATAATTTCAGTTGTACAGTTTAATTAGGTCTATCAGATGCTGCAATTATATTTCCAATATCTCTAATAACTTTCGAGAAAATGACGAGGAAAATCATGTTTTTATATAAAAATACGGTTTTATTTTACTGCGTAATTATTAGTCATAGAACAAATATTCATAATATCAGTTGTACAGTTGAATTAGGTGTATCAGATGATGCAATGATATTTCCAATATCTCTAATAGCTTTCGAGAAAACGAGGAAGAAAGTAATTTAAAAAAAAGTAAAATTCAGTATTTATTAGTACTAGTGGAAATATTCATAATGACAGTATTAGATTTTAATCAGGTCTATCAGATGCTTCAATGATATTTCCAATATCTCTAATAGCTTTCGAGAAAATGAGGAGGAATGTCATGTTTTTATATAAATATATAGTTTCATTTTACTGCGTAATTATTAGTCATAGAACAAATATTCATAATGTCAGTTTTACAGTTTAATTAGATCCATCAGATGCTGCAGTGATATTTCCAATATATCTAATAGCTTTCGATAAAATGAGGAGGAAAATCATGTTTTTATATAAATATTAAGTTTCATTTTACTGCATAATTATTAGTCATAGAACAAATATTCATAATTTCAGTTTTACAGTTTAATTAGGTCTATCAGATGCTGCAGTGATATTTCCAATATCTCTAATAGCTTTCGAGAAAATGAGGAGGAAAGTCATGTTTTTATATAAATATTAAGTTTCCTTTTACTGCGTAATTATTAGTCTTAGAACAAATATTCATTTTAGACAGTTGTACAGTTTAATTAGGTATCGGATGCTGAAATGATATTTCCAATATCTTAATAGCTTTCAAGAAAATGAGGAGGAAAGTCATGATATTGGAAAAAAGATATAGTTTCATTTTACTGCGTAATTATTAGTCTTAGAACAAATATTCATTTAGACAGTTTTACAGTTTTATTAGGTGTATCAGATGCTGCAATGGTATTTCCAATATCCCTAATAGCTTTCGAAAAAATGAGGAGGAAAGTCATGTTATTGGAAAAAGATACGGTTTCATTTTACTGCGTAATTATCAGTCCTAGAACAAATATTCATTTAGACAGTTGTACAGTTTAACTAGCTGTATCAGATACTGATACAGCTAGTTACTTTTGGTCGGCTTTATTGGGCGTACTTTCGAAAATAAATCAGAAAAAGTCATATTAAAACTGCATAATTCACTAGTACGACCCCATCTCTAGTATTGCGTACAGTTTTGATCCCCATATTACAGAAAGGACATTGACAAACTGGAAAGAGTCCAGCGAAGAATAACAAAAATGATTCCAAGGCTGAAAAATAAACCTTATGAAGAGAGACTTAAAGAACTAAACTTATTCAGCCTAGAAAAATGAAGGATGCGAGGGGATTTAATTGAAATGTTTAAGATAATCAAAGGATTCGATAATATCAATGCAGAAGATTATATTACTTTTGATCGATCAAATATAACAAGAAGACGTCATTCTTTTAAGATTACCGGTAAAAGATTCACATCAAACGAAGCTAAGCACTTCTTTTTCAATCGGATCGTTAACGTTTGGAACTCCCTGCCCGCCAATGTCGTCGACAGTAAAACAATTACTACATTCAAAAATAGAAGCCAATCCACAACTAAAATACTATCCGTTAACGTAGCAAACTTTGAGTAAGTTCATCCTGATGTACCTAACTTACGAAATATCGATTCAAAAGACGTCGCTAGTGGCCTGACATCGCTTGCCAGGAAGTAGTGGTAGCAGTAGTGGTAGTGACAGTAGTGATAGTCTGGTCTTGGTTGGCCTTCCTTTCCTGCCAGCCATGGCTGGGGAGAGAAGCCTTCACCCTTACTATCCTGTATCCTTCACTCTAGATTAGATAGTGTAGTCTCACAAACAGCCTCGTAAGGGCCAGCAGGCCTGTTGCTGTTTGTTCTTCCTATGTGTTCTTATGTGTTCCTCCTCCTCCTCCTCTTCCCCCCTCGTACCTGCATCTCTCACAACCCACAACTGAAAATCCCGCTGCGCTTTTTGACCGTAACTCTAATTAATGCTGACGGCTTCCCGGGAGTGAATCTGACAGCAAATAATGAAGGTATCGAGATGAAAAACGGTAGAGAAAACACAAGATATCCGAGCGTCCCTTCCCTCACACGCCGGGGCCTGGGGCAGCGGGCTCAGAGAAGTGGGGGATAACCTAACCTCACTCCTTAGACTTCTTCCCGCTGTTCTTTCCCGGCAAAACGATACGACACTGTTAAGGGGACGAGGATCATTCTAAGGGCAACGCGTGGTTCTGATCAGGGGATGTCTAAAGCAATTCGTCAGTAGAGATGCATTGTAGCGTATCTGAGGCCACGTTGAGTTGTTAATTAAAGAGTTGTATTACTTTGAACGTGTGGCGCCGGGCGGGTGGAGTTAACAGGGACGGGCTGCGGCGACGGTGTAGGGGAGACGGCACGTGGCACCAAGGGGAGAGTGAGGGGAGAGGAAGGCAAGGAGTAGGGTGAATAGATGGGAGTGTGCCCCTACCTCCCTCCCCCTTATTATCCCCTCCTCGTCGTGTGTTAACGTAAGGCTCGTCATCTCCCCGCCAAGCCTCGTCGCTCAGTCCATTAAAAAGGTTGGAGCACAATGGAAAAAATAGATTCAGGTACGGGGAGTCAATTCCATATGTGCCGAGTATCAAGTAACCCCAAGCCTTGATACCTGTGAGAGAGAGAGAGAGAGAGAGAGAGAGAGAGAGAGAGAGAGAGAGAGAGAGAGAAAGAGAGAGAGAGAGAGAGAGAGAGAGAGAGAGTGTGTGTGTGTGTGTGTTTTCCCTCTCTCTTTCCTCACCTCTAAGAGACGCGTTAAGTACTGCCCAGCCAACACTATGTAAAAGTTAGTGTCAGGCCTAACACCACCACCACCACCACCACCACCACCACCACCACCACCACCACCACCACCACCACCACTACCACCACCACCACTACGGTACAAAGCACATCAAAGGTATTTAATTTTGTCTCACCACCACCACCACCACCACCACTACCACTATCTAAATTAACCATAGCACTTCCCTATTGCTACACCACCATACAACACCATAGTACACTGTAGGATTAGGACACTGTATCACCACCACCACTACTACTACCACCATTACTACTACTACTACCACTACCACTACCACTATTCCCTCAGTCACCTCAAGGTAGAGTGCTTGAGACACTGTGCTTCTTGTATAAAAGCCAGACGCTCATGTTACCTCCTCCTCCTCCTCCTCCTCCTCCTCCTCCTCCTCCTCCTCCTCCTCCTCCAGAAGCACTTGAGGAGGCCCCACAACCTGAGATAAAGAGTGAAGGTCTGAATACTGCGTCACCGCCTGTGGGGGAAGACACCTGAACGCTCTCATTCTTGTCTCCTGAGGAATTTCTTGTACTTTTCTTGCATCGCTTGGCAGGTTGTTGTTGTTGTTGTTATTATTATTATTATTATTGTTGTTGTTGTTTCTATTATTACCAATGTTAGGAGTGTATATATTGTGCGTAATAATGTGCGTTTATGACAAAGGGAAGTAAAAGATTGAGCGGATTACGTTGTTTATCGTGTGTGTGTGTGTGTGTGTGTGTGTGTGTGTGTGTGTGTGAAATAATTATCGGGTTGATGTAAAGGAAGAATGTTATCCCGTTGTAAAGGTAACATTTATGGATTGATCTTGAAGGCGATTGCGTAGAAAAGTGTATTATTTTTATTCATAGTGATGGTGGTAGTAGTAATAATAGTAATAGTGGTAGTAATAGTAGTAATAGTAATAATAGTAATAGTAGAAGCTTTGTAAAACCACCTGAATACATTTTCCCATAAAAAAGGATTTGTGACATCAAAGACAAAAGGGATAAAACGAAGGAAAGGAAGAAAAATAGTAAGAAAAACAGAAGGGGAAAAAAATACAGGAGAGAGAGAGGGGGAGAGAAATAGAGGAAAAAGAAAGGGAGAGGAGAGGGACGCGTTAGACAGCCTCCACGCACACTGAGGGGAAACAACTGGAGCCACACAAGGAAACAATGACACACACACACACACACAACCTTGGCACCACACACAACCTGAACCTCATTTCTAAGACAATTTCCTTAATAACTCAAACCTCACCAAGAATTATTACCTTAAATCCCAAAATAAACAAAAAACAACGTAGTCTAATACCCTAACAACCACGAACTAGTTATTACCAAACCAATAGGAGACAAAAACAAACAAGAATTGGTAGATAGTTACAACCACGCCCCGGGCCAATTACTAGACAGCTTTTATCCCGCAGCGACCAATCAGCATCACAACTTTCTATGGCGTCATCTTCCTGGAGTAGCCAATGAGTGCCTGAGGGGATCGTGACGTCACTACGCACCGCCCTTGGCCATGTTGCTACGGGGATGCCTGCCAGAGCGCCACGCCCCCGGGAGAATACAGGAAATCAATGTTGTCTGGACCTCGATGTTGGTGGATGAATTTTATCTTGGAGACACTGGATGGATGAGAGGATGTGTGTGTGTGTGTGTGTGTGTGTGTGTGTGTGTGTGTGTGTGTGTGTGTTATGTGATGCTGCTGCCTTATCACAACCTGTCACAATACCATCACAATACCGTCACACCCCCGTTTCAGCCCCGTCACACCCCAGCTTCACCCCCACTTCAGCCCCGCTTCAGCCCCGCTTCAGCCCCCCACACGCCGGGAAGCAGCTCGAGATCCTTGTAATAAGACCTTTCTCTTCGGCGCCGCGGGGATCACGAAGGCGAACCTAGACCGACGAACGAGGCGGAAGAAGTGACAGAAAAATTAATAAATAACTCAAAAAAAAAAAATGATATATAAAGAAAAGCAGGTAGTAGTAGTAGTAGCAGTAGGAGTAGTAGGAGGAGGAGGAGGAGGACATCCCCTTTGTACCAGCATCAAAGTGGAAAGCTAAAGATCTCAGAAAGCCTTTCGTCCAGGTAATGTAGATACTTAAGTGTAGGAAGCTATTATAGAAGTTCAGCAGGCGACCCCACTTGTCCTGTGTACACGCTGGGTTGTCGAGGCCCTTAACGCCCTCTCTCCACCTGCACGACAACCCTTTATCACAGAGGCGAGGCTCGACTCCCTCCCGCCGCGGGCTGAGCCTTACAGTATAGCCAGGCAGCGGACATAACGAGGTAGTGAAGATATCATTTAATGGCCAGCCTCTGATTGTTGAGGCCAACCTACCCATGGCCGAAAGAGAGAGAGAGAGAGAGAGAGAGAGAGAGAGAGAGAGAGAGAGAGAGAGAGAGAGAGAGAGAGAGAGAGAGAGAGAGAGAGAGAGAGAGAGAGAAGAAAGTGACTTAGATAAGCATAGACATACATACAGACTGACCTAGAGGGAAGCACAGACAGACAGACAGACTAATAAATGAAAGGGGAATTAAGGCAAAGGATTAATGAGAGAAAGGAAAAAAGAGGATGAAATAGGGTGCAGATGATCGAGGGAAAGGAGGAATGTAAAATAAAAGAGAGAGAGAGAGAGAGAGAGAGAGAGAGAGAGAGAGAGAGAGAGAGAGAGAGAGAGAGAGAGAGAGAGAGAGAGAGAGAGAGAGAGAGAGAGAGAGAGAGATCCATATATAATCAGACAAACGGAGATACGAAAATAAAAAGAAAATAGACCAGTACATTTAAAGAGAAAGAGAAAGGGAGATAAAAGTTCACTAAATTATCCACAGGTGAACTAAGTGAGTGAAGGACAGGTGAGGTAGGTCAGGTGCCACGCAAAATCGGTCACGAGGCAACTGTTTCGTAAAAAAAAATAACCACAAAAAAAAAAGATAAAATAAAAACGTAATTAAATGCGCAACAGAATTAAGAAAAAAAAATACACACACACACACACACACACACACACGCACACAGGCACCCGCTTGACCCATTAATAAACGTGTGTAAAAATTATATTATTTTTTTTTTCTCTCTCTCTTTCTCTCTCTCTCTCTCGCCTTGATTTGGAATATATAAATAAAACTTTAATTGTGTCAAGGGAAAGAGTGTTATGGCGCTTACACACACACACACACACACACACACACACACACACACACACACACACACACACACACACACACACCTCGTCAACTTAGCCAGCCAGGGTTAGGCTTTATGACAGGCCAGAGGACTTTAAATACATAAGGTTGAAAGTGTAACATGATATCTAGACTTAACAGAAATATTCCCTTTAAATTGTACCAAAACCTGAAACTGTATATGACCGGTTATCATTTATTATTTATTATCTATATTCTTTATCTATTGTGCACTTAGGTGGTGAACTTTTTTTATTCATTGTGATCTTTATTTATAATTTTCTTTCACTTTTACACAGAAAAAATCGTCATTCAACCCAAACTTTGCAACATTCTTTCTCTTCTCTCTCCCTCTCCCTCCCTTCCCTCGCCTTAACAACCCCCTGCTATCATAACGACCTCCCATGGGCAATAAGTGGTGGTTAGTGAAGAGGGAGAGAGAGGGAGAGAGGGAGAGGGAGGGAGAGAATCACCATACAGCGGTTAATTCTTCCCTAACTCAGCGTGACACCATAAAAATCACCCTAATATACATTCTAACACGCTTAAAGACCACGAAATTGATCTATAAAGGAAGTGCGGTGAGTTAATGACTTCACTGATTCATTTATACTCGCTTAGAAGACCAGTGCATAATGTTTTCCTATTACTAACTCATATTTATAGTGTTTCTTTTACATATATACGATTCTGTTACATATACATCCATGAAGGAGGGTTTGATAGCACACATTGACCATCCTATGAGGTAGAAATAGCGTCATGGGAGATGCAAATCGGAAAATAGTCATAAGTATTGTATTAGTCTCAAGGGACAACGCTGTGGGGAGCAAGGAAACCGACAACCACCATCACCACCACCACCACTACCACCACCATTGCTAAATCCATCCATGCACCTCCCTGTCTGCCCTCCTTACCACCCTGTATTCTTATG
>JAPQNM010000036.1:3661868-3669368 GCA_029783475.1 Metacarcinus magister
ACAGACACACAGAGAGAGAGAAACACACCTTTAGTAATTGAAAACCTACCGTGAATCACCGTAGATTTCACACCTGTGCAATTAATTAACACCTTCATGTCTAAATAAAACACAGGTGACCAACACGTAACAATAAAAAATATTTACTCACCTAAATAAACACTAAATTTTCAAACATAAATAAACAACACGCTTGATAAACCACCATTAATATTATGTCTTAAATCGAGAGAAAAAAGGTGTAAGATTATTGAGGTTAAAATCTTCTCTTTTTGTTGTTGAATAAAGAAACATTTTATATATGGAAAAATAGCCATCCACCCTTCCTTATCAAACACCATATGTCCCCTACAACACCATACTGTCAATTCATCACCATATTTCCCATTCATACACCATAGCCTCTCTTGAACACCATATTTCATCCCTTTAAACTTACCATACATCTCTTGATTTCATACATTCTTGGTTTTATAAAATATCTTCCACCTATTTAATGTCCCAAGCTATTCTTCCCTTCCCATGTTCCTTGTCTTACCCTTCCTCACCCTTCCTCTCCCCTTCCCTGCCTCTCCCCCTTGCCCCTCTTCCCTGCCTCTCCCTTGCCCCTCCCTGTACCCCTTCCAGCCTTCATTTGTTGACCTTCCTCTCAGGTGAACATCTATATTTGCAAATTAGCTTAGACTGGAAGAGGAAAAAAGTAGTACATTTTCTCCTTTTTTTTCGTTTTTTTATTTTTTACAAGACGAGAAAGTTATGAAAAATCGTAGTAGAGTGAAAAAAAAATGAATGAATAAAACGAGAAGAAAAAAAAATGATAATAATAAAAAGTTGGAAAATACAGATGGAATAATTCTTAAAAATTACACATGTTCCTTGAGGCTCCGCGTGTTAGCTCAGAATATTTCGGTAGCGGTTCAAATTATCATAACTCGTCCTTCCTTCAGGTGTGTGTGTGTGTGTGTGTGTGTGTGTGTGTGTGTGTGTGTGTGTGTGTGTGTGTGTGTGTGTGTGTGTGTGTTGCAGGTAAAGCCTCCACGATGCAATGTTACCTGAATAAACCACGTGGAAGGGAAGGAGGAGGAGGAAGAGGAGGAAGAAGAAGAGGAGGAGGAGGAGCATGCACGTGTACACCTCAATTCTAACCCATTTATCTCTTCCATTCCTTAACCTACAAATATTTCCCTCACATTGAAGAAGAAAAAAAATTTGTAAGATTCAACTTCATAAGAGAAAATTAAGTTCACTCATGTTATCTCAGCACTTTTTTTCTCTTCTATTTAATATGTATTTCCGCGGAGCTCAGGAGTACAAGATTAATGAATATAAACTGAGAGAGAGAGAGAGAGAGAGAGAGAGAGAGAGAGAGAGAGAGAGAGAGAGAGAGAGAGAGAGAGAGAGAGAGAGAATGAAACGGAGCATATCCTTCTATAACTTCGCTACATAACTTCTACCAGACACAAGGCACATAGGACTGGCTACTAAGAGTCCTACACCACTTGAAGGATACACATTCGTAGGATCTTAGAAGAGAATCACAAGGAATAGTAAATAAAAAATCCTTCAGACAGAATATTTATCCTTAACATGAATTACAGTAAAAAAAAAATCAAGGTTAATAAAATAAATAAACATAATATATTCCTTGGTTTTTGTGGAAGACTAAACAATGAGGAAAGTAACAAGAACAAGAACAAGAACAAGAACAAGAACAAGAACACAACAAGAGGTAAACCAAACTCCCTCAGGACCATCTCAGTAAGCAACAAACCAGTCAAGGAAACTCTGGCAGGGAAACAAAAACACAATACTTACGCATGGGGAAACAGGGAGGAATGAGAAGGAAAACAACAAGAAGAAGATGAAGATGAAGAAGAAGAAGAAGAGGAGAAAGAAGAAGAACTCGAAAATGAAGAAGAAAAAGAAAACTAAAAAAAGAAAAAGAAGAAGAGGAAGAAGTAGAAGCATTGCAGAAAATCTTGGTTGGTTCGCCTGAGGGACAGAAGAAGAAGAAGAAGAAGAGGAAGAGGAAAAGTCAGCTTGGGCTCATCTGAATACAGTGAAAACACCAACAATGAAGTCTGCTGTGCACGCCTCACTGCTGTAATGATCACCTCCAGGCTTGATCCCGAGATGAATTACAGGAATATTTGCACTCAGAACATTAGGAAGAGGAGGAGGAGGAGGAGGAAGGCTAGTAAGAGAGGAGGAGGAGGAGGAGGAGGAAGACTAGTAGGAAGAAGAGGAGAATAAGCAGGAGGAAGAAAACAATGAAAGAGATGGAGAAAAAATCAAAGAAAATACAGAATGAAAATAAAAACGGAATATCTGTAAATAGCAGTAGAAAAAAAATAATATATAATAAAATCAATAAATATTTAAAGAGAATATAGGATAGATGAAGATGAAGAAATACATTGACGAGACCTTTCACTAACACCCATACCATTCATCCTCTTCTTATTTGCAGTGTTAAGTCAATACATTCTCCCTTAGTGTGTCTACGTCAGCTGCTGCATAAGTGAAGTGAGGGAGTGCACCTCATTTTACACTCACAGCCACAGACACAAATGAGAAGAGAAACTAACTAGAAACCTACACAGAATTTCTCTTCTTCCTCCTCCTCTTCCTCTTCTTCCTCCTCCTCCTCCTCTGGGCCTGCTCCAAATATCACCAGGCGCACTACTGCAAATGTAACACGATTTGCAGTGAAAACATTGCTATTTGTTTTCATAATGTCAGCAAACACTCCCAATATATACATCTTTCCACGGTGTATAATTATGAAAACAATAGATAATTTGATTTGACTTCTCTTGCTCTCTTTTTTTTCCCTCTCCTTTCTTTTCTTTTCTTTCTTTCTTTTTTTATTCATTTAGACTCCCTCGCTCTCAGTCGCAGCATCGTGGTCTGTGCAAACTGAGGCATTGCTGTGTGTGCTGAGGCAGAGACTAGACGAGCTGAATCAAGGCTACGGAGGAAAAAATATGAGTAGGCAACCTCAAACTCTCCCGGGTTGTTTCTTAAGGCTATTTATTCCTCTGATTAAAACACGGTATATCTTTACATTCTCCTATCATAAAGCGAACACTTCCCCAGTTCAAACTCTGCCTGTTTTAGCTCTTTCTTTTCTTGCTCTTTTTTTCATAATCTCCCTCTGTTATGCTCTTTTTTTTTTATCCATTTTTTCATTTTTTGTTTTTTTGTTCTCTACTCTTTTATTTTTTTTCTCTCTCTTTCTCTCTTTTTCTCTCTCCCTTTCACGTGATTAATTCGTATACAGGACGCGTACAGGAGTGATATTAACCTAGGGTGTGGCAGGGTGTGGGTGGTCACTGTAAAGGGTGTAGAAAACAGGGTGTAATTCTAGGGTGACTAACCTAAATAATAATAAATAAATAATAAATCAAGTTATTAGAATCAAGAAAAGAAAGAAAAAAAAAGGTTCTTACAACACAGAGAAAGGAGAGAGAAGAGAAGAAGAAAAAAAAAGGAAAACAATTAAACTGAACAAATACAAACAATTATAATCATGACCAAATAAAGGAGAAAAAAAAATTAAACGCAAGACTTCACAGCAGGAAAAATAAGCAGAACAAATACTGGTGATTATGATTGCTAAAAAGAAACAAGTAGACGGAAAGTTGACGGAATGCAAGATGGAAGCCACACATTACACTATATCAACACAAATCCCAGCTTGACTCTGAGACGCTGTTTACGAGACCAGAACACAAACAGAACACAAACAGCAGAACACACTTGGAACAGTCTTTTGGAAGGGGGGGGAGGGGTAGGGGGAAGGGGAGGTATTAGTATTGTTGTTACTGTTATTCTTATTACTAGTAGTTTTTTGTAGTAATTATTGTAGTGGTGTTATTATCATTATCATCATTATTGTCATTATTATTATCGTCGTCATCATCATTATCGCCACAAAAGGACTTACATAAGCCTCTCTCCCTCTAATTGCAGCGTCAAAGCAGTCTGTCAATAGTGCCTCTCTCTCTCTCTCTCTCTCTCTCTCTCTCTCTCTCTCTCTCTCTCTCTCTCTCTCTCTCTCTCTCTCTCTCTCTCTCTCTCTCTCTCTTTCTCTTTCTCTTTCTCTTTCTCTCCATTTCCTCATCCACATCCACACATTTTTTATTATACATCTTTAAGAAATCCAAAAAAATTTCAACAATATTAATAAAAAAACGAAAATAATCTCAACCTCACCTATTTCATCCATCTCTTACGCATCTTTTACGCTTCTTCTACGCATTTTCTCATCCATTAAGAACAAAACACAGCCTTACCCTCTTTTTTTTCCCCTTCATCACCCCTCCCATCACCCAGCCCCATCACCTCCCCATACACGAGACCCAGTAAGGAAAAAAAGAAGAGGAGGATGAGTGTCGCTGTGTGAGACTGGAGTGAGGATAGGAGGTGAGACAGGGGGGAGGAGAGAGGCAAAGGAAGGGGAGGAGAGGGTGAGGGAAGGGGAGAGAAGGTGAGGGGAGGGAGTAGACGCGCTAGAAAACTTGTGCATTGGTGAAAATATCTCCCTAGTATTGCCAAGGGCGAAATATGCACTTAAGTATTATACCAAACACCGCTGCCTCAAGGTATAATTATTAGCAGTAACGGGAGAGGAGAGAGGGAGGGAAGGGAGGGAAGGGAGGGAGGAGGGAGAGAGGGATGAAAAAGATGTATTAGGCAAAGATTATGATGTTTTGTGATGTTTTGTGATGTTTTTTCTTGTTTTTTTTGTATATAAGATTGTTGTTGTTGTTGTTGTTGTTGTTTGTTGTCCTCCTCCTCCTCCTCCTCCTCCTCCTCCTCCTCCTCCTCCTCCTCCTCCTCCCTTTTTTCGTCTTTTTTCCTTGTTTTTCATTTTCCATTTTTTCATTTTTTTCATTTTTTCCCCTTTTTCCATTTTCCTCCCTTTTTTTCCCTTTTTTTTCCTTTTTCCCCTCCACCCAGGACTAGGAGGGAGGGAAAGCCACGTCACTCCCTGGCCTGGCTTTGAGGTTGTGTTTGGCTTTTGTTTCCCTAACATTCAATTCTCTTTGATGTTCACAGAAGAAGACAGTTAGGAAGACAGGAGGAGACAGTGTGGAACCTCCTCCTCCTCTTCTTCTTCTTCCTTCTCCTCCTCCTCCTCCTCCTCCTCCTCCTCCTCCTCCTCCTCCTCCTCCTCCTCCTCCTCCTCCTCCTCCTCCTTATCGTTCTCTTCCTTCCTCCATTTTCTTCATCCCAAACTGCGCTTTAAAACTCTCTCTCTCTTTCCTTTTTTTTTTCTCTCGCTCTTTCTCTTTCTCTTTCTCTCAGTAAATTTCCACTACATGTCTTTTAATTCTTTGTAAAATTACACTGTATTCATATTATATTTACTTCTATATGTAATTACTTTTATTTATATATATTTATAGATTTGTATTCATTTTTATTTTACTCTTATATATTTCCATTCGTTTTATTAATTTTGTATTCTGAAATATAAAATCCAGACAGCGTACAATTCAAAAAGTCAATATTTTAAACTGGCTGTAAATGTTCACGTAGTAACAGAAGTATAACAAAGAAAATTATTGGTCTATAAATTTTTCTCTAATTCATAATATTCATTTGCCTTTATTTTCATCATTTAAGACAAAGATAATACAGTATACATTAAAAACATCACTAAAAGTTGATCATGATTATTAATAGACACTCAATACACTTCTTTCCCCATTATCGACATCTAATTAACAGAAACAAAACAAAAGTATACAGAATATAACAAAACAACAACAGAATGAAAGGACTCAACACCTTTCTACCTTTATTCCTTTTCTAACTAATTAATACAAGTGAAAAACGGTGTTATGACGTTAAACAGACACTCAGCATATCATTACCTTGTCTTTTTACGTGTGATGGATGGCTAAAAATTAAACACCAATCACCTTTCATTCACCCAATCCGTTCACCCAATCCGTCCGACAAACAGCTAATTACTCCTCCGCCGGCCATTGATTTGATGACTTAATTACTGAAAAGCAGACTCATTAGCAGGTAAAGGGTGATGAGGGAAGGTACACTCCTCTATTACTCCACGTCACACTAACCTAACCTAACCTAACCTAACCTAACCTAACCTAACCTAACCTAACTTAACCCCTACGTCACAAGGTTAAAAACACACCCTAAGACACAATACACTATACAACTCTCACTATACACTGTCACTACACTTTAATTACACTACACTGTCACTGTATTATCACTATACGCTGTCAATACACTACACTATACGTACACTTACTTAAAATACACTGTCACCTCACTACACTTACACTTCTTTGGCTTAAGATACACTAATTGATATACTACATTACTTTATATACACACACACACACACACACACACAGAGAGAGCCTCAAAACACGCCTCCTTTCTTCCCCTCACCGTACCGTCCGCCCTGAATTGATGATTTTCAACCCACTACCTTTAAGGGCGGCTCTAAATCAAGGTACTGCCCCGCGGACGCCTTTACGGTCTCCCCTCGAGTCTTCCAGGACCTAGAGCCAAGATGGGGCCCCGAGGCTAAGTAGAGAGGCAACCCCGCCACTGTGACCCAGCCCAGGAGGAGGTTAGGAAGGAGGGAGGTGAGGAAGGAGGGTTTGGTGAGGGTGGGATGGGACTCACTCTTGGAGGATTGTGTGTATGTGTGTGGGTGTGTATGTATTTTGTTTTGATGGTGTTGTGTGTGTATGTGTGTGTGTGTGGGTGTGTGTTTCTTTTTGTTTTGTATTCATTATCTCTCTCTCTCTCTCTCTCTCTCTCTCTCTCTCTCTCTCTCTCTCTCTCTCTCTCTCTCTCTCTCTCTCTCTCTCTCTCTCTCTCTTTCTCTTTCTCTCTCTCACACACACGCTCAGCATCTTGATCACGTCTCCAAGTACTGAGCAGCAGGCGGCAGAAGCAGGCGAGGCAGCAGTGAGCAGTGGGTCCAGTAGGCAGCAGCAGCAGCAGCAGCAGCAGCCTCAGTACGCCGCCTTGTGTATGGGTGTGTTTACCTGTGTGTGCCGCTGTGTCCGGGTTAGCGGGGTCGGGCGCCTCCGTTGCTGCAGGTTCCAGAGCCCCGGGTATTGATCAGGGCGTCACTATGAGCTATGCTTCAGTCCACACTCCCCTGCAGGCTCCCAGAGTCACGATGCTCCTCCTAAGGACATCATGTCGCCCCGAGCCTCCACTGCTGCTACACGCCCTCCCTCACACACCTTGAGACCAACGCCCGTGTCTGCCGCCGTCATGACTCCCAAGAAGTGCCTTCGGCGTCTCCCTCCGTTTATTAATGACTGCTATAATTTTGCTGGCGGCGGGTAAAGGTAGCATCTCTCCGGCGGCGGCCTGGAGCGCGGCTTAAAGGTGATGGCGCCTTCCAGCCACGCCTTCCAGCGTTGCCTGTCTTCAGGGGCCGGGGACCCCGCCCGCCGGGCCTGGCCCGCGCCGGCCCGCCCCTCACCCTCACCC
>JAPQNM010000036.1:3674368-3716868 GCA_029783475.1 Metacarcinus magister
TTTGATAGTGTTGCAAAGTCAGTTTTCAAAAATTTATATGCAAAGAAAAAATATACAACATTTAGTAATACATAAAAGTGTGAGTGGAGTTTTGAATTATATTATAAAGTTTAACATACTAACTAAAAAAAATATTGCGTTGAAGATAATGTAAAAAGAAAATTAAATTAAAAATATAAGTAAATAAATAAAATAATGTCATTCCACAAAGAACAGGAAACCACTAAATGAAAAATAACATGACGTAATAATAATAATAATAATAATAATAATAATAATTCTACAACAACATCAAAAACAATTACATTTAAAACCACACACACACACACACACACACACACACACACACACACACACACACACACACACACACACACACACACACACACACACACACACACACACCCTTACCTGCAATCCTTACCTGACTCCCGTGAAATTAGTGATAAGCCTCCTTCTTGCTTTCCGAAGATAATCTGTATCATTCTGAGCATCCCGGAAAAATCTTGAACCCTCGGGAGAGAGAGAGAGAGAGAGAGAGAGAGAGAGAGAGAGAGAGAGAGAGAGAGAGAGGGAGAGAGAGGGAGAGAGGGAGAAGGAGGTAAGGGCGTGAGGGAAGGTAGTTAAGATTGAGCAAAAAGAGGTAACCTGAGGCCTCACACGGTAGTCAAGTCGTGATGGTGTTGTTTCACCGCACACGCCCGCACGCACGCACGCACGCACGCCCACCCCTACCTCCTCCCCCATCCCCTCCTGCCCCGTGCCCTAATGCCCTTCAGTGGGGGAGTATCGAGCCCCGCCCACGCCTTCCACGTCCCTTCAGAATGTTGACTTCAATGTTGAAATGACGTGAGATGAAGGGCTAATGAGGTGAGGTTAGTGTTGCCAATGTGAAGTGTGCTGTGTTGTGTTGTGTTGTGTTGGTAGTACTGCAGCTCTACTACTACTACTACTACTACTACTACTATACTACTACTACTACTACTACTACTACTACTACTGCTACTGCTGCTATTCTGTTACAGTCAACATGAACATAAGTTAAGGCAAACTAACTTATTTTTACTAACTTTTCTTGATACGTGGAAAGATTGGTTTGGTGAAGCTCCATTGAGACGGGGAAGGGGGAAGGAGGAAGGGGGAAGGGGTGAAGAGAAAGAGGAAAGGGGAAGGGGAAGAAAGGTGGAAGAGGAAAGGTAAGGGATGAAGGGGAAGAGGAAAGGGAGGAAGGAGGGAAAGGGGAAAGGTATTGTTAAAGTCGTCATATTTTTTTTACTCTATGATTCAGGTTCAAAATCACATTCAACTTCGCTTCGTGGAAAGTTGATTCACTATTATCAACGCAATTTTCGCTTCGCTATGCTCTTTTTTTTTTTAGTTTGTATCGTTTTCATATCTTCCTATTTTCACTGCTTCTTCTTTATCAGTGATTGTCTCTCTTATTCTATTTCTTCACTGTATAATTTCTATCAGTTATTTTTCTTTACTCTTTCTATCTTTTCAATGCATTTTGTTATCATTAATTTTCTTTCCTTTTCTCCCTTTACTATCTTTATCAGGCAATTTCTCTTCTATACTGTTTTTCATTCGTATATTTTCCCTTTAATTCCAAATAACTACACAGGTCATATTTTCCTTTCATTTACGTATTGTTTTCCCTCTCTCATATATGTAGTTTCCCTCTTTCCTCTTGTGCCCTTTCCTTCCTCCTTCTCTTCCATCCTTCCCTTCTTCCCTTCCCTCCCTTCCTTCCCTCCCTTCCTTCCCTCAGTAGCGTCTCTCAGCCTGTCTCATATATTCCTTCCCTTAATTTGAATTGGATCTGGATTGGTGAATACGATTTCTAAGCCATTTGTGGATTAAACTCTGCCCCGAGGATGAGAGAGAGAGAGAGAGAGAGAGAGAGAGAGAGAGAGAGAGAGAGAGAGAGAGAGAGAGAGAGAGAGAGAGAGAGAGAGAGAGAGAGAGAGAGAGAATAATAGTATAGTTGATATATGCATAACTTTGTAATTCCTCCTTCCGTTAATTCCTAAATGACATTGTTGGGTAACGTATTGCAATTACAACAGATAACAACCTAACAATTGAATAACATAAGTACCAAAACAAAATAGCATCAGTAAGATATAAAAAAAACAAAAGAATTCAAACCTTTTATTAAACACTTCATCGCTTATAATCGTTAGGCTTTTGTTTAGAGAATGAGATCGGATCCTAAGGGTAACTAACTCGGATCCTCTATTTCCTTCTTGGTCACTATAGCTTGAACGTGGCTGGTGGGAGACGCTGACGGGCACAAGCTGACATTTCTACTGAATCACGCTCTTACAAGCCTCGCTGCCCTTACCTAACACCTACTGAAGAAGCAGTGTACCAATACCATTAACTAATAGAGAGCCAAGGTGGTTATTGGTACAGAGAAGTGAAGTAAGGTTAGTAAATGGTTGAAACGCATTTGTGGAAGGAGCTCAATGGTTCATGATAAGGTTTTGAAGCTATTTTGTTGTGTTATATATTATGAATCTTAATAATATAGTTAGATTATATGTATTATTTGTGTTTTTATTAATTATTATTACGATGCATGATTATTAGTGTAGAAGATTAATATTTGCACCGATAATTACCATAGAGGATAATAGATAGTTAATGAGGCTGTTTGACATCTGCGTTGAGTGAAGGTTCAATCTGTGTAATGATACCTGAAGTGATTACCTGGTGATTAGCTAATGCAGAGGACGGTGACGGGCGGGGAAATTACCTGTGTGTGTGTGTGTGTGTGTGTGTGTGTGTGTGTGTGTGTGTGTGTTGAGAGGGAGAAAAAAGAAAAAAAAGAGAGACTTTTCGCATTATATATTCCTGTTTGGGCAAATTACAAATGTTTCCATCAGCCGCCTCCTTCACACACACACACACACACACACACACAGCAAGGCAAGGCAAGGGGGTTGGGTAAGGTTATTTTCTTCCTCCTTCGTAACTTGTCAACAGGAAAACATAGTCAGCTTAACCTAAGCGGCGCTCAGTTGATCGATACAAGGAAAACGTATCTTGTCAATTACTTAAAGGGAGAGACTATGTTATATTTTATCCTCTGACCATCACAGCAAAACTAATACAATTGATACTAATTATAACCTTTCCACCATACTACCACATTGAATAGGGGATGAAAGTGCCTCTATAACCATATCAACTTTCACTACGAGGCAAGAGATCGTAAAAGGAAATAAGAAAACACAAGATAATTAAATAGTGTTACCTCAGGCGTAGGATTAAAGGAAGTATTGAAGCTCTAGACACAAATTGTTTCCATGTTTCTGTCCTTCCCTCCCTCCCTCCCCCCTTTCTCTACCTCCTTCCCTCCCTCCTTCCCTCCCTACCTACCTACCATACCCTCCCTGTCTTTCCCTATAATCTCCCTTCCTTATTCCTTCCCTTCCTACATGTTATTTATCATACACTCTCCTCCTTCCCTCCTTCGCCTATCATTCTTGTCTCCTCTCTCTATCTCTCATCTACCTTACGTTCTTCTACTGCCTATCTCTATTACTATATTTGACCCTTTCTCCTCCTCCTCCTCCTCCTCCAATTCACATTCCCTTCCCTAACCTTACCTTACCTTCCCTTCCCTTACTACCTAGAGAGAGAGAGAGAGATAGAGAGATAGAGAGATAATGAGGAGTATAAGGGTGCTTTGTGTCCTTCTTTACCTGTACACTCATACCTGTTATTGCTACACTTATACCACCACCACCACCACCACGACCACTAACAACAACAACAACATTATCTTATCAATATCAACTACAAAAAATATTAAACAAAGTAAAACAAACAAAAAAAACTAATTCCATACACATTATTTTTATTTTCTTCTTCACTGAATCAACTCTCACCGATCATTATTTTTCATCATCCTGCATTTTTCATATTAATTCATTGTTTTCCTTTTTCCATCGTGACGTGTAATGAGGTTGTTTATATCACGAGACACTTTAATTGGTCTTCCCTTTAATATTTTAGCAGCAGGTTATTTCCGCTGAATGGCTTGATGAGGTGGGGGGGAGAGAGGGAGAGGGAGAGGGTGGGAGTAAGGAGTAGGATGGGCGGGGAGCAAGCATGTGGGTGTGTGCGTGTGTGTGTGCGTGGGTTTGTGTGGTGGGTGTGTTGTTTAGGGTTGGGTGGTGGGGGAGGGGGGGAGGGGGTGATATCAAAACACCAGATGTTACGTGATTCTCAACCCGTCACACCCACCGTTCCCTATAAAGTGGCGGAGATCACACGCCCATCACCACCACCACCCACGCCCACGTTAACTACCCAACCATATGCTTAACCTAACATCATTTTACTACTTTGAAGGACATTTAGGACTCGTGGTAAATCCTAAACCTTATACAGACAGACGTACAGACATACAGACTTCATGGCGAGCACTGACAGGCATCCCATACTGGCTAATTACAGCTAATAATGGGAAGAGTTAATGGGGGGTGCACAATGGGGGCGCGAGGAGGACAATGGAGGGAGGGAGGAAGGAGGCGGCGAGGAAGACACCCGATACTCCTCCTCCCTTATATAAACAAAAGCATAACCACCTCCTCACCCCTCCACGCACACACGCACGCACACACACACTCACTCCTACAGTCACGTGGAAGATAGGAAAAAAAAATAGAGGGAAAAAAAGAAAGTCGATTCCCTGTCATTACTGCAACTCAATCCGGATAAAGAAAAGAAGATGAGCGAGAGAGAAAAAACAAGAGAAGAAAAGACACTTGAGATTATATGTCTTTGAGGGGAAAAAATGTGCATATATAAAGGAGGTAAATGTTTGATGTCTTTGTTTTCATGAGTCAACGTAAATAGAAGTAAGATTATAGGCTTGTGCTGTGTGTTCCATCTGTCGTGTGTGTGTGTGTGTGTGTGTGTGTGTGTGTGTGTGAAGGTTAAAACACAGGCTAGCTCGGACACGCTAATAGGTTTAATTGCGTGTTGCCTTGACTCTTGACTGCAACGGACGTGGTGATGGGCTTGTGTGGTGATGGGAAGGGATGTGTAGTGATGGGAAGGAGGAAAGGGTAGGTTAGATGGGAAGGAGGGAAGGGTAGGTTAGATGGGAAGGTGGGAAGGGTAGTGTAGATGAGAGAAGGGAGAAAGGCAGGAAGGATGATATTTTAGAAGTATTTAAGGTATGCTCGAGGAGGAGGAGGAGGAGAAGGAGACTCACTTTGACACCAAACCGCTGCCCCCCAATCATGACAGAAGAAAATCGAAATATCAGAGTAATAAGCATCTTTACAGCAGAATATTCCCCGTTATGAGATCCAATTCTACTTCCATCATGGCGTGTAGGGGGATCGAAAACTATTTACATTTCCGAATCTCCGAATTTGGCCGCTGGGTGCTGAAGATTGATCCAATTCACAAACGTGGCTGAGAGACACGAATTTTCTAAAACTTTGCGGTAAAAAAAATATATATACTACCTCTTTATATAACCCAATGCTCACTGATATGAATTAAAATTTATAAGTTAAAAATAGGAGAGGTTGAATTTTGATATTTTGTCGGTGTATTCTGTGTAGGATAAAAAATGCAGATGGATAATTGAGAAAAGATTATTTTGTGGTGTATCGGGTGGGTGGGTGGCAGCGCCGGGAGCAAGTCTTGGTTTGATCATCATTATTGGAACATAATTTACATTTTTATTGTATCCTGTGATATTGCATTGAGCAGGGAGGATGGGAGGATGGGAAGGGCGGCTTGGGACGAGGAAGGGAAGGAGGAGGGATAGGAAAACACGGAGGAAGATGAGAGAAGTGGAAGGAGATGGATACGTGGAAGAGAAGGAAGGGAAGAAGAGAATTTTCCGGGTTAAAAGGCACATTAAAGAAACTACTTTGGACAGTACGAGGAGGTAATCTTTATTTGTTTTTAAAGTGTGACAACGCAAGAGTCTAAGTGGCCATTTCCTATAGACACTTGAAGATACTAAAAAAACAAAGGCTATCTATCATTACTGTCTTGGAATCCTATCAGCAGAAGTCTAAAAATAATAATAATAAAAAGTATGGCTGGCTTATTAATCCCATACACAAATGAATATAAAATGCAAACAATGTCTGTATAGGTAATATGTATACTTTATTCTACTTTCACATAATCACAGATAAAATATAGTTGTGAAGTTATGATGTATTCAAAAAATCAAGGAGAGAAAAGAGTAAGAATGAAAGTTGACAAGGAAAAGGATGAATAAAAATAAATGAAGATTACAAGCAAAGGAAAGAAAATTTGAATATCAAAGTCACGTACAACTAATACCAACTATATTTGTATTTTTCTTTCTTATATCCTCTCACAAAATCCTTCTTTCCTATCTTAAGCGCAATACTCAGCCGGAATTGCCTCGTTAGCTGCGCAGACTACTTGGCGCAGATTCTCACGAGCGGCCATCATCTGATCCTCTGTGAACACCTGTTAAGAAAAGACGAATAAGGTGAAATAATATGAAAATAAATCAGATGGACAAGATGAATAATGTAAATGAGATGAAAATATATAATAAAATGTATTGCTCGAATTAGATGAAGATGAATAAAATAAATACGAAATATAAAATAAATAAGATATATAATCGAGATATATAACGTAAGATGAATTAAAAGAAAACGAATGACATCAAATAAGATGAAGAGGCAGAAATTGTATGATTTTCTTACGTTCAATGACTTCTAACACCTCAAAACCAGACTACTGAATAGATCAAAGTACTTAACTAACATACAACTATATTTAACCACCAAGTATCCTTCATTAGTTACTCATTATCATTAAGTAATCAACAAAAACGAATCACTTCTAACTAATCAACTACTTACGTAACAATTATCATCAGGTATTTATCATTATTGTTATCACACTTTATACTTACGTCATTGATGAGGATCCAAGGTGCAGACTCAACGGATTGGGCGAGTTGCTTCTGTTTGAGTCCCGTTTGGTGGAGGAGGAATTGACCAGTGAAGGAGTTGGCGCAGTTGGCTATGACGTTGTACTCGGTGTTGAACTCATCGGCACACTGAGGGGGGAAGGGAGGAAGAGAGGGAGAATAGAAAGAAAAATAAGGGAAAGGGAAAGATAAAAGGCAAGGAAAAGATAGATAGAGAATGTAATAGAAAAAGGGAGAGTTATTACAAATGAGAATTGGTATTTCATCAGACAGGTTTAATTTATTACCTAAAATTGGCACTCACTCACTCACTCACTCACTCACTTTTGAGACTTCTGTTTGTATATTTCTTTGAAAGTGGCTATTTGAACCGACTTTCTTTCATGTATGTAAGAAAAATAATAACGGTAGTAATAATAATAATAATAAGCAGAATAAAACTGATAATAGTAATGAAAGTATAACAATGGATAATACTTTTCTTTTTTTTAATAGAATTGCACGTACCGCTTGTCCCTTGGCAGCCCCTTCAAACTTTTCCATGATACAGTTGGAGAATCCCATGTACTGCTCCACGGTGGGGATAATCATCTTGGCGCACATCATCATGTTATTACCCACACACTCCTCTGGCCCGTGGATACACTCGAAATTAAACCCATTCTCGATGTCCACAGTCTCCTGCATCAGACAGAAACAGAATCATTACCAATATTAACTTTAAATTCATCAATGTTATATTCTTTTTTGTGATATAATATTAGTTGGTTCTACTTCCTTAAATACAAAAGCAAGCTAAAACCACAAAATCAATGCTGAATAAAACAAACTCGAAACAGAAGGTAGACACATGTAATCCCCGGACTGAGACTTACCGTAGTTCTGCCGTATAGATACAGATCCACAGCAATGTAATCCTTAAGCTCCAGCCAGAGAGGATACAGCTGCTTGGTGAAGAAGTTTTGGCTCTTGGGTGATAGACTCTCGTAGTACACGGACACCTTTGTCTTTTGAATTATCTGGGTAAAAGAGAGGGAAGGAGAGTGATGTGTAAGTACGTATAGATAATTTCAGTTATTTATGATGTGGGTTTTAGTGAGTGAGTTCAGTGTATAGAAATTATGTAGTGAATTAGATTGTTTTAGTAATAGAGAATATCATCGTTTCCTAATTATATTTAAGTGTGTCTTACATTACAGAGATTGTAGATTTATTTCGTTTTACTTAAATTCCCGCACTCTTTTTTTTCAACAATATCGTATATTTAGTCCTTATTATGTTTTTTCTATCATAGCTATACAACGCAGTGGCTGGTAACTATATAATATAACACCATTATTTCCCTTACTTAAATACTATTCAATCATTTTCTGACCATATTCTAACATAAAAAACGAGATAAAATATTAAATAACTATTATAATTCAAGATAAGTTAACTAAATCAAACTGTTAGGGTGTATTTCTTTGTGTGTGTTACTTAGATCATATATTTTTGCAGTGTGACTGAATCTGCACTCACCTTGGAAGGCGCACCGAGCACCAGCGGGACGAGGGCGAGGATGAGCAAGTATCGGAGAGCCATGCTGAAGGGCGTGTTGACTGGTGACTGGTAGGAAGGTGTGTGTATGTACCTTCTGCGCTACTCACTCATATATATATACCCATAAAAATTTTAACTAAGCCACTTGCTAATATTTAACGAATAATTATTAAAGATTGTACTAATTATACGTTTATGTAACTCATAATTGCGATGGTAATGTGATCTATTTATCATTCCTTTTCCCTACAGAACCTCACGTGTAGCAGCAGGAGCGAGGTGGAGGTGGAGGTTGATGTCTAGTGTAACATCTTAGGTCCCGCTACACCACCAGCCTCACGCCCAACACTGCCTTGGATAACGGCTACTATACTTAAACTTTCCATGCACCATTTAGTCAACGTTGATTTGATTACGGTACAGGTGGTTTTATCTTGTCCTCTAATTATGCTCTACAATGACATATATAAACCCATTAAGGAGGCCGTTAATTGTAAATGTTTTTTTTTAAATGTTTGAAATAAGGTAGAATCAACTGGTCATAAGTTTAAAGTGTTTTAATGTTTGCAGGTTCTGCCATGCGAGTGTGTGTTCACCTCACCAAGTACTCCTTCATATCCAGATGATACCAAGATGGAACTGAACACCAACATTCACAAGGACTGGACCAACTTACCCTCGCCCAAGTATGCCTACAGACTTCCCTTTTAAACTGAAGTCAGGAGATAGATGTAGGCAATGGTACAGGGGTCTAGCGACAAGCGGGATTTTTTTTTGTTTACGTATTTGTGGTTGCCCTTGGCCCAGTCCTTTTAATAGTATTTTTGTATATATAAAAAAATACTACTGGCCAAGGGCAAACAAAAGTGTCCCGCTTGTCAGCAGACCCTGTAGAGAGGACAGTAGGAGAGATATAGAGGCAGGGGGTGGAGGTCCGGTTAGTATGAAAGGTGGAAAAACCGACTGGAAGAGTTCCAGTGTAAGGGATGACAGAGTAAAGATACAGTTTAGTGACTTTCATTTAGATGTGCAATGAAAAAAAACTTAAATATTTCACTTTATTTTTGTATAGTATACAGTTTTCACACAGGTGTTGGTGGGAATTGCATCTCGGTGCATTCCATTCCTATGCTTGTAAAGATCCCGTTACTCTTCTTCTGTAAATCCTTCGCCCTCTTCTCATACAGCTGCTTTGCATTTTCCAGACTGATGGCAGCCCGGATGGAGACGAGACTGGTTTCAACGGCACACGACTGGACCATGATCCCGAGAGCTGAATGTGGAGGACTTGCTGCCAAAATCCTAGGAAAAAAAGAAAGTCTTTAATGTCTTGAAAAAGTTTCCTTCTTCGATGGAGTCTGGAAATTAAAAAGATGCCAATACTCCCTTATTACCTACATCCACCTCTCCTCTCCAACCATAAAGTCGTAGAGTCTTTTAAAACTCCCTATCATCTGTACTGACTGAGTGTTACAACCATCCACCACCCTATTTGTAAACCAATTTCTGCCTATCTCTTTACTAAATCTACATTTTTCTATCCTGACTACTGATCTTATTAAAACCCTTCTAATACTTCAATCAGATCTCCTCTTACTCTACGCCTCTCCAGCGAATTTAATTTCAAAAGCTTTAGTCTCCTTTCATAACAAAAATTATGAATCCCCTCTATTATTCTGGTCATCCTTCTCTGTACTGACTAACAATCCTATATCCATTCTATGCAATTATTACCACTGCTCTATTTGTACATCTTGTTGAATTGAAGAAAAATAAAGATCTTAAATTGACGATTGCAATATATTATTACCTGCATGAGTATATAAAAAAAAAGGCTGCTACACTAAGTTGAAGGAGTATTTTAAGTGTAACTCCGCTGTCCTTAGAAGTCTGCATTTTTTAGATTTAAGCTAGGAATGACTACTGACCAAAATAGTTAAAAAAAAAATGTTCAACTTAATAGCCTACCAAGAGTTTGATGAGTGTATAGGAGGAGGAATGTTTGAAAAATACTTTAAGGTAAGTGTTTGTGCAGGAAGTATGTGAGTAAAAGTGTGGGTCCTAGGAGGAGAGGAAGGCCAGGGTAAAGCAATGCATGAGTTGCTAATAGAGGGAGAGAGATTGAACTAGCAAGGAGGGAGTGTTTGGATAGAGAGATTGGCGTCAGAAACTATAGATAGAACACGTAAGGATTAAGTGAGAAATGAGGAAGTGTAGAAGAGAACTGGTGTTACGAGAGACGGCTGGTTAAGCATAGCATTGTGTTGGTGGTTTGGACGTAGAGAGAATGGAGTAAGACTGATTGGTGAACAGAATAATAGGATCTGATGCAAGAGGTGTAAGGTTGAGAGGAAGGACACAACCACTAGCACAAGTCTGACTCTTCAACGACCTAACAGTTTATAATTTAACACACTGATCCCCTTGTTCAAGTATAATAACCCTAAACACGATAGGCTTAAATTGATAACTACACGCTAACTTATCAAACTCACTCACCTGACTATTATTTAACCACACCAGCACACGGCGCCCCTCCACGCACACCACCAATATTCTACCTTACGTTATGAACCACATATATCAAACTTTAAATTCGAGTTACCAACGTATCACCAACCTAAACACAGCCTACAACACCCTACCAACCTAAAACAGCCTACACAACACACAAGTCCAACTCACCTCCTCTCTGCCTGCCGTCCTCCGCCTTAGTGACCACGGCACCGGGTTTTCTTGCCACCTCAGCTCGCCTTCCTTCCACACCTCCACTGGAACCAAAGGAAACAAGCATAAGACAACCACTTGTTAACCGATAGTTGGGTTGTATTATCATGACGCTGTACTTCTCCTTTGCTCCTTCCATGCATTGAATATATGTGAGGAAGTGTGATGGAGAGTTACTGCAAGCAATTAAGTGACTGGATGTGATGTTTTTCTATTGTTTGTTAGTTAGTTAGTTAGTTAGTTTGTCTCGTCACGTCCTTCTTCACACACACACACACACACGTAACAACACTTGGCCAATCACACCTCTGTATCCAAATAATTATATACCTGTATGGAGTTAATTGATTATTAGGGTATTTACGTAATAATAAGCAAGTGAGGCTATAGTTACTTTGCATTGGTAACATTCTATCACATTCTATCAACATTCTATCACATATCAATTATGTATTAGACATTAGGTTTTTAGTTAGTTTTTTATTTATTATTTTCTATTTTTCTTATTGTAAATGTATATGATCTATGGTTGTAATAAAGGTTATCATTATTATTATTATTATTATGAACAAACAAACAGCAGCAGACTTATTAACCTTTATAACGCTACTATATAATTTTAACTCGCACGTAGGATAGTAAAGACCATTAGCTTATTTCAGTACAAAATGACAACTAAGAAATTCCATAATATATCATCATACACCGTCAGTCTCAAAACAAAGTTACTAAAATGAAAAATAAATAAATAAAAGCTCAGTTACTTTAATAATTAAGCCTTAATTAGGGCTACTTAGCAACACAGCCACACTGACCATCTGTAGCGGCAATTTCAGGTATAATTAAAAAGGATTAATTAAGGGTTATGACGTAGCCTAATGTACAAAGTCCAATGTAATTATATTTTCTTATTCATTCTCGACCATATGATGTAAAAATTTATCAGGTCACGAGGTGTATTATTAATTACCACAAACACACTAATGACCCAATTAAATCACTGACTAGCACACGTCCTTGCTTGTATCTTCCCCTAATTAATACCCCACAATCAACACTTGAAATAATTAGACATAACTACTATAACGAACCACTCCATAGGCAGTCATAACTACCTTCTAATCATTAACTAGCCTTGTGTAATTGTCTAATGGCTGAGAGGTTGAAGTGGTGGTGGTGGTGGTGGTGGTTAATCTTATATTGACGTAAGGGATATCATTCAGTGTTCTATACCTCAAACTACACCTTTGTCAGTACCATCAAACATCAAATTGAATAAGAATAGCAAGTAAATAGGGTTGTGTTGTGGTTCCAGCTGTTGCTATGGTGTTATTATTACAGCTAGAGAGTTGAAGGTCAGTAACTACACACACACACACACCCATGACCGTCTCCTCTACCAACATACACCTAAGCTCACTACAAGATACACTTCATCCCAAGGTTAAGAACATAAGAAAATAATTAGGCTGCATAAGGCCAGTTGACCTACACAAGGCAGCTCCTGTGCACCTAACACTTATCTAATGTTTTCTTTATCCATTGAAATGTCTAACCTTTTCTACTGTGTACTTATCTACTGTCCTACCACTTACCACTTACCTCCCTTCACCTTATAGCCAAGAATTACCCCTTAGAGAGAACATATCTATGACCTCTTTCACCTGTAACTTATTTATTCTATTAGACTGTAGAATTATTGAACGGGTTGAAAATGACAGGTAAAAAAGAATTATAAAATATATTTACATGAATGTAAAAATAATATATTGTAAAAAATATGTCTTGGCAATCTCAATTTGACATAACGTAATTTTATAGACCTGAGTTGGACAGTGAAAAATACTTATTAAAACCTTACCATCAGCCTTAAAAGCATTAGTAATATAGCACTTATTACACTCTCAAGGTCAAGCCAACACATACAATTGAGCATCGCTTCATAATCTTCACAACATTTCCAGACACGAAAGACTGGAACAATTATGGAAAGATTATGAAGTTTGTACAGTACTATGAAAACATAATCTGACTAATTTATCATAAAACTTTGATAGAAAGGAGAAAGGATAGAAAGGAGGAAAGATAAGTGAGAGATGAACAAGACATGAGAAGCAGCAACTAAATGTCTGCAGAAAGGTTAAGCTGTTTGTGAGAACCAATAAAGTTTCTGAGAAGAGAGAAGAAGAATGGAAATTAATTGTATAAAGAGACTCGCCAGAGGATCGAGACACGTAATATTGATGCTTATTAAAATTACATCAAAAAAATATTTCTACTTCCTTATCATCAATAACCTTATCACTCAATTATCTCACACATTTTAGAGAGTTATAAATACCTCTTTAAAATTATTTAGAAATACTATCTATCTATCAGGCTGTTATTCCCTTAAAGATGGTAGCCAAGAGAAGGCAAGGCAAGCCAGGGTTCATGGAGACATTATTTTACCCCTCCCCTCTACGCCTTGTCTTTTCCTAGGAGAGTATACAGAGGAGGGGCTTCGTACACCCCTTACTTCTGTCCCTTTAGGTTATGTTAGGTTAGATATTTTACAATGTTTACTTACTGATCATTAATAACCTTAAATATTGGAAGCTATTTAATGATACTCTAATTCATCACTCAATTATCTCACACATTTTAGAGATTTATAAATTATCTCTTTAAAATTATCTAAGTTTATCTAATCCTTACATTAATACTAACTAAATATCTATGATTAAATCCACTTAAATCACTAGTGTTGTAAATATTAAGTATCACAGGTTAGGTTACGTTTGATACGGAGGATTGGAATGCCTGAGCTGCAAGTTATAAAAGAGAAAGTGAATGTAATATAACACTCTTGCATTCTTCAACTAAGCAGATCTGAACAATAAAAGTTTTCACCGATATTACAAAACTTGAGATACAATTCTTAAACTATAAAAACATGAACACAAACAGCAGCTCTAGAACTAACCTTAACGATAGAGATAAAATGAGGTAGCTAGTAGAACACATAGAACAAGAAGAACAGACTCCCGGCAGACCTCAGCGTTCATCTTTAGTTCAGTGTTGTTGGGTAAGTCTCGCTGATTTCCGCCTCGGTACACTGTTGACTTCCTCACACTTCCTTCTGGCCTTAGAGGGTTTTAATTTTAAAGGTGCATCTGTTTCCTCTTCTTTGACCTTCACTTGGTTTTTTCTTGGGGTTTGCTTGGCTTTTCCTATCGGGTCATTCTTTAATGTTGTTTTCTTTGGTTTTGTTTTCTTGGTTTCTACGGCAGCGGATGTTTTTTTGGGTCTGGTTTCTCTCGTCTTGGTTTTAGTTTTGGTTTCTTCGTTGTCAGAGTCCAAGTTCTGTTCCTTCACTTTTTTCTTGTTCTCCTGTTTCTTCTGGGTCTTCTTTTTCCTCTCTACTTTATTCCTTGAACTGGCATCTGAAAGCAACATTGAATAGGAAGGATTAGTGGAATGTAGGATTTTAGTTTATACAATGACACATATCTTGCCTGTTTTACCCTTGTGGAACCCTTGAAATAGTTTTAATGTCCCAGGGAACCCTTGCATAACAATTATTATATACCATTATTAATATCTATCTCTTTTATATTTTGATCATAGTTCACGAGGTAAACATGATACATTTTTTTTCGAATAACTGGTTTAAGGAAAAAAAATATCCCTATCTTGTCAACAAAATCATACTGCTTGTTAACGAGACTTTATACCAAGGTTTTCATTCACAAACAAATATGTAATCACACAAAAAATAAACAAATAACCAATATCCCACATACATATAACACATTTCAGCTCAAACACACTATTTAGAACATATTTATCACTGTTTCTTGCAGAGCTGTAGGGTTCTAGAGAGCTAAGGTTAAGAAACACACCTCCACACACACACACACAGGAAGAACTCAAAATATACCATCATTAACATAAACCCGAGAATCAGTGAATAAATATCTGAGGCCGAGCTGGAGGACAAGTGATAACCCGTCATTCAGAAGCAGGAGTTTGTGATGTGATGTATGATGTGATGTGATGTGATGTGATGTGATGTGATGTGATGTGATGTGATGTGATGTGATGTGATGTAATGTGAGTGTAATGTTGTGTTGCGTTGGTGGCGGTACACTCACCTTTAGGCTTGAGGCGGCCCGGCTCCCCCTTGAACCACATGGTGCGCTTGTTGTGGTCCACTATGTTCTTCATCCCGTCCTGGTAATAACACTGAAGCCAAGCCTGAAGAACACAAGACAAGGCTAAACATTACTATCATTATATGGATTTGCATTTCATAAATAAAAATGCTACAGCTTTCTCAACTAGTATTTTGAATTTCCATCGCTACATAACAATATATAATTACACCCAAGACAACCATTCCTCATCAATATCTCGCACATCTAGAGAGAGAGAGAGAAGAGAGAGAGGGGCAAGTGTTGCATATTAAGAGTGTGTGTGTTTGTGTGTGTGTGCGTAGACTCACCCTAAATGCAGCATACTCCTCTTCATTAGCGTCAGGGTCAACATTATAACCCTTCCCTCCACCACTCAGGTTAATCACTTCCTTAGGCAAGATGTGACACAAGTCCAACAGGTCTGGCTTCACTTCAGTCTCCTTCACATCTTCTTTCACTATCCACTCACTTACTTCTTCCTGCTTCACTTTCCTCTCCTCTGTCTCATCTTCTTCCTTCACCTCATTCTGAAACCACTTGCTAAACACTTCTTGCTTTCCTATACATTCCTTCTTCACTTCTTCCTGCTTTACTATACATTTCTTCACATCTTCCTGCTTCACCTGTTCCTCGTACCACTCGCTGACAGGGTTCAATTTACTCAGTACCTCCCGCGCCTCGTCAAAGGGAGGAACACTGCATCTGAAATCCACACACAGGTTAAGGAAGGAGTTCAAAGATACTTAAACTAATAAACTTGCAAATTAATGTTGTTTGTTAGTCTTTGTGATAACTTTTTGCTCTTTGAATTATTATAAAAATGATGCATTATTTCACCGGTTACAGTAGGACCTGGTAGTACGGATGCACCATTGTGTGTGAGAAACTTGATTTATGGGGGGGGGGTAATATTTTTGGTTGGTCAGAAATTTTTAGGTAACGGTTAACCCCACCACCCCACCCGAACCCCCATAACCCCACCACAATCCCCAATAACTCCAGTAACAACACCTTTGCTTTGCAGAAGTTGAAAAAAATGTTCTGAGTGTTAAATTACTTTGAGCTGAACCTTATCAGGGACCAAACAATAATAATAATAATAATAATAATAATAATAATAATAATAATAATAATAATAATAACAATAATAATAATAATGCAAACTAACATGACAGTTGTACGAATAGCTAATGAGACCTTACGTGCACACCTGTCGTTTCAATAGACTTTTCTTATTATGTGTACAACAGATGTGTATATATAATCAGCCGTCAAAAGCATCTTAAAACTAACATTATACTGAACAAAATACCCAAAAAAATAGTGATAATGGACAAAATACACATATATTCTTAACATCGTCTTCACACATACCTGTATAAAATTTCAGCGCGTAGGTAATTTCCAATACCATTGAAGAACTTTTGGTTAAGCATCGCCTCACAAATGGGTCTGTTGAACGCTGCATATTTAAGGTTGTCCAGAACATTGCTTCTAAACGCCTGGTACTCAAACATTGGGTCTGGGCCGCGGTCTGAACCCCAATCACCTTCTATCTCCCATCGACCAAACCGACGGTAATCCACGAAGCTTAACACCATTGGAACCTGTTCGCTGATAGTGTAGAACCTGTAATATAGTGTTTATTTAAGTATATATGTCATGAAACGACATTCCCAGTACCTGACCTAAGGAAGAGTAAATTATGGTTATATTACAGAATCTTGCATCCCTGAACACCTCATCTGCATAAGTCTTTTTCCTTTTTATCTTTTATCAAATTAACTATATTGAACTTTTCATAATCTAAGTTGACCTAATCTACAACACCACAAGGCAGTTATAAATTTGAGGAGGAAATTCATAAGTTAAAAATAATCAAAATTACGAGATTTGCAAAATTAAATAGTTAAGGATGTTTTGTTTTTTTATGATAATAATAATAATAATAATAATACCAAATAATCTAACTCTACAACAAACACTACTTGAAAAAAAATATACAACTTAATCACATATATATATCAACACCAATAAACCATTAAACAACATACACATTAAAACCGCTTAAACATACTGGCTGACTAGTCTTTAGAGGTGGGGGACACCACAAGAAGCCTGCTTCTTAGTTCCCCACTATATATTCATAGGTAAGCAAGTAAAGTATAAATATTCAGTCACAATAAATAAATAAATACATTAATAACCTAACCTAAGCTAACAACAATAACAAACCATTAAAATAACTTACTGTAAATGTGCGTGTTTATGCAGCTCAGTAACTTTCGTATATTTAAAACTTCCAGACATACCAAAACGGAACAGAATACTAAGTGTCTCTCCTCCTTTACCTTCCTCTTCCTTCTTCTTCCCCTCCTCCTCCTCCTCCTTCCCCTTCATCAGTATCACCTTCAGTTCCTTTCCTCTCGACTCTGCCTTCACCCTGTACACTTTTTTGTCCCATTTTACGTCTGGGTTCTTGGTTGACACTTCAGATTTGATCACTCGTCCTCCAAATAATGTTCTTTTCCCTATAGTAGTGATGAATTTAGCTGCCAAGTGAAGCTCGGGACCTTCAGGCATGATGAAACTTGTTGTTTAGGGCAACGACGATCCTTGGCATCCTAGGTGCCCTGGTGAAGTGCTGTGAGGGTATCACAGGCGAGAAAGTTTTCCTGTCTTCTTGAGGAAGGCGCTGGTGAGACGGATGACAGCTGGTTGTGGTGGCTGCTGCTGCTAGCAGAGTGGGCAGGTCAAAGGTGGTTAGGTTCAGGGTCAAGAGTTGGGAGCGGAGTACAACACGTTGAGAGTGGTAACGCGGACACTGTAGTAACAAGTGTTCGATAGTGTTGTGAATGTCACTGCAGCAGGGGAAGTGTGGGTGAGGGGACAGACGCAGGCGGTGCAGGTGCAGGATGACGGGTGACACGTGAGTGTTGTGTAAGGTGTGACGGAGGCGGGTGAGGACTAGTGATGTGTCGTTCGTGAACGAGCCGGCTCTTCCAGATGAACGATACGAGCCGGATCATGGCTCTGAGAGCCGCAAGTGGCGGGTGACGGGAGCCTGGCCACTGCCACATCATGTGTGTCATTCACCATGGTCTGGAGGATCACGCGCTATACTCGTGATCGCTATGCCATGTGATTCTGATAATACACCGTTACCATCACCTCATATTCATTATTATTATTATTATTATTATATTATTTATTCATTATTATGGTGATGGTGAGGGTGTAGGAAGGATATGTAAGTACGGTGCACACACATATACTTACACATACAAAGGACGTGGGTCCTATCGCCATATAAAGGCGGCCCACAACCTCATTAGATCTAGCCCTTCCCAGTAATCCCTGACTGGTGACCTGACAAATTCTTTCCTTAGCGGTTGGTTTACACTGCTAGTTAGGAAGTCAATAATATTTATATTTTTCATGATGATTTCAGTAAATTTAATTATATGATATAAAATAAATTACTTAAATTATATTTCTTCTTCCTTCATTCTCATTAGCCTTCTCTCTCTCTCTCTCTCTCTCTCTCTCTCTCTCTCTCTCTCTCTCTCTCTCTCTCTCTCTCTCTCTCTCTCTCTCTCTCTCTCTCTCTCTGAATAATAACACAATTATATTTTTCAATGTATTTCATAATAAATTAAAACAAATGGAGAAATACAACATATTCCCTGTTCAGCTTGTTTTACAACTCAATATGTAGATATAATTTCAGGAAGATGATTTCTGAAATTTCCTTCATTTGTACTTGAGACACAAAATCTTCTACTACTTATTAGGATAAGAAAGAAAAAAGTATAAATTGTATATAAAATAATATTCCTTCTACTTTTAAATCATATTATAATCCGATGGAGGTATATATACATGGTGAAATGTGTGGTGAGTGTACAGTGAAGTTACATAAGGTTACAGGGAATAGCTGCTAAATGATCCTCGTCACCTCAATGTTTGTACGTGACTGTAAGCACACGTCAAGGAAGCTAATCAGGTATTATTAGTGTAATGAGGGAATGAGAAACACATTTAAAATGAAGCCTTGTTTCCCTTATTACAGTTGTACCATAATTTCCACTAAATGAACATTAATTCTTTCATACATAGAACCTTGACACATACACACATACACACACATTCACCACTAAATTGACACTGCCTGAGTGATCTGTATCCCGTTAAGAATCCGTACAAGCAAACACTGACCGAGTATATAGAGAACAAAAAATACTTTTCCTTCTTATCAAATAAATTGTTCATTTGGCTGCCTCTTCCACCAAGTACAAACTGGTGACAGATGCCTCACGCTAATCACTACTACTACTACTACTACTACTACTACTACTACTCCTCCTCCTCCTCCTCACTCTGTTTTGACATGTGGAATCATGATCAAAAATGTTTGTACTGCTGTGATGAGTATATTGTCTCCTCCAGTCATCTTACTATCCTGTCTTGTCCTTCCACTTTATAATTCAACACATCAATCAATCACAGGGTTCAGGATAAAGGTAAAATGTACCACTTCAATACCAAGGGAACTGAAAGAGATCCTAATCATAGCAGCATTTGTCATGAGAGTCTCTGCGCTTGACTCCTTGCACAATATGTATACCATGTCTAGGTTAAGGAAATTATATAATATTGACGTTAAGTTGAAGATGAACTACATTCCTGAAGTGAAGTGCCTTGGAAGACCTCAACACGTGGCAGTGATCAAGAGTATTTCCTGCAGACTTTTTGTACCTTAAGAACAAAATGATGACAAATGAATGTGGCTCTGGTACAGAAACACAAACTCAAACTGTGTCACCAATACAATAAACACAAAAGCTGAACAAACAAACAGATCTTCACAAGCCAAAGATATGCATATTTCTATCTAACAGAGTGAGCCCACAGAGGGACAATGACGCAGCTCTTACATAGTACCTGAATGCAATGTAATTCCAATAAAATCATGAATTATTGCATCAATTTGAGTGAACACATTTGTCAGCCATACATACTGGCAGCTGTGTGTGTGACTAGTTCCTCAGTGGACATAGTAGAAGATATGGCAAATGTTGCCAAATATTGACTGGTGACTCAACCAGCTGCTGTACATTACTCTACATGACTAATAACCACTACATTGTATATACACACACAGTATTAACATCATTTATATCACAAGGTTGTGCACGTTTTATTAAGATGGACAAGTTCATGGCAGATCCAAGGCTTTACACACACACTACTTTACACATTTCTCTTACAAACTAGTTAAAACTTAAAAATTGTTATTACAGGTTTGAATTCTTCCCAATTGAAGCCTTTCATTATGTACCGAGATATAACCTTGTTTCTGACATCAAACAAAAATGACATACTTTGTTTTTTTGCAAGAAATAATACAAAATCAATAAATAGGAATTGTGTATAGAAATGAATGATCCTTCCATTGAGAAGAGGAGAGTCAGTGAATGTATCATGACAGAATAAACTTAATTAACCATGAAAGCCGTAGTGACTATCATTATCAACTATGTTTATTCTCTCACCAGACATTCACATTCACTCATGTTTCGCAGAAATAAAAAAAAATATAATGTTATCCGTATTAAAATAAAGAGTGGAGTAAGTGGACAGAACTAAATGAAGACTCTTCTGTTATGCCCAACCACCTGATGGACTCCCTAAGAATGGACAGTCACAGAAGATTATATCAAATTAAAACATACACCAAAAGTTGCCATTAGGTAAGTTAATCCGGGCAAAGAATTTCCAATTTATAGGACCAATGTAACCTTGTACTTTGCATCACTAAGTCTGTGGGTGAGGCAGTGAATGTTTGGTTTAGTTTCAGTGGTTAGCATGAGGCAGAAAGTCCACCTTACACAGGGAACACTGGTGAAGCTTCCCTCGGGTGTAGGAACGGCTGTGTCTCTTCACCTCACTTGACACAACAAATGATCCACAGCATTCAACACACTTATCATTGCAATCACTGCACATTTTACACCAAAAAGATTTTTCAGATAAATGATTTTTGACATGATTTCTTAAGTCTTCTATTTGAGAGAAACTGTCGCCACATTTTTCACACACCACAGCTTGCTGCGCACTGGTATGCAATCTTAAGTGAGACTGTAGTTCTAGCTCCTTGTTGAAGCCGCTGCCGCACTCAGAACACGTCAACTTCTTCTCCTGGTGAGTTTGAACATGACAATTGAGATCAAATTGACTTGTGAAGGTAAGTAAACAAGTACTGCACCTCAACACTACTCCATCAGAGGTACTTGTTGCATGTTTGTCCTTTTCCTTTCCAAACATACCATTCAAAGGTCTCCTTATGTTGGACTTTAAGAGTTCAGAGTATCTTATCCTCCGGCCATTTAGTCTTTCCGAGAATCTGGATAAATTCATACAACTTTCCGAACTAGTTTGTTTCACTTTTTTCATTAATTTTTGGGGAGATATTTCACTGGAGGACAATGGACTGATAATATTACCCTTTTCATCTAATTTTATCCTTAATAATGGACTTTCAGGTATATCGAGTTTAGTCAAATGTACTCTGCAATTTCTAGTTGAATTAGAATCATCTAATTTAGTAGTTTTCTTTGCATTATTTAGTGTTGACAAGGATAACTGAGCCTCATCCTCTGACTCCACATCATGTTGCACGCTGCTTGATCTTAATGGGTTCAATTTGCAATCCTTCTGTCCATCTGATTGTATTGCATCATCCATTTTCTTGCCGGCATTTGACTCATCATCAAACCCCAAGAAATCATAGTCTTTGGTTATATCAGTAAAGTGTGTTTGAGGTGAAGTGTGAGGTGAAGTGAAGAGTGTTGAACTGTGAGAGGAAGCTGTTTCCTCTCTCACTACACTAGAAATGGTGGGGACTTTTTTTGTTTCGATAGTCCAAAGATCTGGTAAGGAATTATCATTGCTAACATAACTCACCTCCATTATATCTGACTTGGAAGTGTTGGGTTGACTGTCTAAGTCTTCATCCATTGTGGTATCTGAGTCCAAGTTGATGAATTCCTCCTCACTCACTGTGAAGACGTCCACTACTGTAAGATCATAACATTCTTTACTCGTACTCACTGCAATGTTGGACTCTCTCTCCTCTGCCTGAGTAGGAGACAGGACTTTTTTCTGGCTAAACACACTACTATTATCTTCATCTTCAATAGTTTTACACTTGTGGGAGCCAAGAATTCTGTTAGTCAAGGATTGTACGTGAACTTTGTGACCCTCGGAACACATATCATCAGTGGTCTTTTCACACACCGGACACTCCTCTATGTCAAGAGTATCCTGGCCGTCACCTGACTTTGGTATGTTGTAACTATCAGTAAAGTTATCATTGGTATCAGTGCAGCAGAATGGTATGGAAGGTAATGTTTCAGGACTATTCATACTATTACCCACATCAACTACACTTACTGATGCCTTGAACTGATCCTTTTGCTTTACAAACAGACCACTTGTATTGCATGATTTATTGATGTCCGTCTGACCAAAACCTTCAAAGTTCGCTTCACTATCCTGTTTATGAAGCCAAGGTAGATTATTACTTTTATTTATTACTTTTCTCCTCGTTGATAGCTTGCACAGCTTTTGTTTACTAATGAATTTAAGAGGTAAAGGTTGTTTTAGCTTGCCATTACCCAAGCTAAGGGAATCACCATGTAAATTATCTAGGAACATTCTATAGTGATCTTTACCTTTGATTTGATTGGCTCGTACTTTCCGTGTTCTATGAGCTACAAGTGACTCATAATATACATCCTTATTGTACAAACTCTTATCCATTAGCCCAAGATATCCAAAGAGTGATTTCTGGTCCGTTGGGTATGCAATGTCCTCTCCTTTTGTGGTAGTACTAGTTTTCCGGGAGGCAGATTTAACTCTTTTCCTTCCACAACAAGTCCTTCGGGAATCTAGCGGCAACACAGTGTTGTACCGGCAGAAACACACACACTTTAAATCATGCAATGGTACTCTATTCTCCGTATCTGTTTGTGTTGTTTGATGTGATTCTTCTTTTCCTTTCACACACTGGCTTGTTCCAGCATCTTGAACACTTTCCTTACTCGCACCTCCTCTCTTCCTTCCTTTAGTGAGACTTCTCTTGCGTTTCTTACTATGTACAGTGACGGCAGGAGGCAGGGTATTAATGCCTCTTACACAGTCCTCAAGCTGAGAGACAAGCATTTCCCATACCTTGCTTACTGCTTTCTTCTCTGCTTTACTGTTGGGGAATAGTTGAGGCAGCTTATCAATCTCTTTTTTCTCCTTGCTGGTTGGTAAGTCGTCAATAGATTCTGTACCTCTGGTGTAGTAAGTATCAATGTCCGATATCATGTCGTAGTCTATGGATTCTCTCTGTGGTACTTGGATTAATTTGTATATTTTTCTTTTTCTTAATTGTATTGAAGATCTTATCATCATTCTCTCTTGGCTTCCTGATCTCTGGCTTTGACTCTCCTCACTTTCATTATTTTCAACATTTATATTGGGAGTCTCAGAGTTTCCATGATAAAAATTGTTTCTAGATCTAACTAGATTAAAGTTTTCATAATCATATTCATCACCTTTTTCCTCTGGCTCGAATAAGGTGGAGATATTACCAGAAATGTTTTTAATATTTCCAAGGTAGCGAGTGTTTAATTTTCCGTTACTAACAGACCTTTCTTCATTAACTTCTGGTGGAATGTTGTCTGTGATGAGTGGGTGATGAGGGAAAAGAACAGTGTCATCACCACCACCACTCATTGGGTGATGACCTAAAGTATTACTTGTACTTGCATCACTCTCCAACCAATCTCTTTCATCAGCTTCTAATATATGTAAAGGAATGACTGCTTCTGAATAACGACGAACAACACCATCACCATCATCACCATCACCACTGCTTTCATCACCATCACTCTGACCAGCATCCTCACCATCCATCCCTTCTAGTGGGTTATTCTCCCCTTCACCTTCACTGCCGTTGTCATCACCATCACCACCATCACCATCACCACCACTGCTTTCATCACCATCACCATCCATCCCTTCTAGCGTGTTATTCTCTCCTTCACCTTCACTGCCATTGTCGTCACCATCATCACCACCACTGCTTTCATCTCCATCACTCTGGCCAGCATCCATTTCTTCTAGTGTGACATTCTCCTCTTCATCTTGTACTGATTCACTCTCTATGTCACACAGTATATCATTAATGTCAGCTTCAGATGGTGATATTGTGTATTCTCTTTTATATAAGTGAGTGAGAGCATCCTGCAGACACCTTGGAGGGGAGGGTGAGCTATAAGAGTGTTCGAGGAGGAAGGAAGAGGCAGGACTAGACGTGATAGTTATAGGAGACACATCTCCCACGTCCTCTTTTGCTATTACTTCCTCAATGATTTCCGGCGCTCCGAATAAATGGTATTGACTTTCTTTCTCCATTTCTACATCAGGATCTAAGGAAGTGTTTTCTAACCTCAAATTCATCATTAGAGGCATTGTTTCCTTATAGTTAAAGCAGTGGAAAGTTGGGATTATTTCTACGTCTCTATTTCTTTCTATATTTGGTGTTTCCTGTTGATTGTTCTGTTGTACACGTGAGGCTAGCGGAGAGTCATTGTGAAGTATTTCCTCTATAAATATCATGTCGGTCGAGGCATCATCGTCATCGTTTAAACCGTCGCCGAACCCGATAAAACAAACATCTTTCTCGTGTCGGGTGATTTTTTCCACAGTGTTGAGATTGTCTTTCTTTTTCACACCATAGTCTAATTTATTTTCCTCCACCAACACTTTTTGCAGACTAGGAATGTTCTCTGTTTCTCCATTATCATGAACACTAATTGGAGGGTTGACACCACATTCCCCTTTCCTAACCACTCCATTTAAACCACTGAGTGACTTTTTCCTCACTTCTTTCCTGTTAGACTTGGTATTTTTAATCAATATTTGTTTCAGTTCAGTGATGAGTCTTGTCGGTGTTGAGTCCCGTTCAAACCCAATGAAGGAACAAGAATCTAACTCACCATTACACCCACTCTCCTCAATATCATAGTCACCATACTTGATGCCTGTACTAGGGGTTGTAGTGGTGGATATTGATGTGGTTGTGGTTGTGGTTGTGGTTGTGGTAGTAGCAGGTGGTTCTCTATGACTCAAATCCCCGAGAGACATACTGAAGTTTTGTGCCATCTTGACGTGTTATTTGACGTCACATAACATTGATTCTGTAATAAATTATTCTATTATTAATATGTTCTGTGTGAGGTAAAGAGAATATTTAATAAAGACTAAAGTTTTCACCATCAAAGTAAATGGAATAATAGTGTGGAATGAAAAAGTTTATTAGGAAGATAGGTAAGGTTTGTTTGTTTTTACATTAAAAAGGTACTGGCTAAGGGACAACAAAAATACATAATAAAAAACATCACATCACATTACTACATTATTATTATCATCCTTATTATTATTATTATTATTACCTGTTACTTCCCTTGCATCAATAAGATATAAGGGATAAAGGATAAGGGAGTTGAGGTTGAGGTATAACTTCTAACCTAACCTAACATACATAACATCACATCACTACATTACCTGCTACTCCAAATTCATCAGAGTCACACTAAACAGTTCTCCGAGAGGCTCCGAGACACTCCGTCCTTCCTTCACCACCATACTGCCTTGTCTCACTACCTGCAAAACAGTTTTTATTATTATTTTTATTATTATTATTATTATTACTACCTATAAAACAATTAGGTTAGGTTTTATTTTTACATTAAAAGGGTACTGGCCAAGGGAAAACAAAAACACGTTAAAAAAATCCTGCTTGTCGCCAGACCCTGCAAAGAAGACAGTAGGAGAAATAGAAGCAAGGGTTGGAGGTCAAGTTAACATTAGAAGTGTCTTGACACTCCTCTTTGAAAGAGTAAGTCATAGGCAGGTGGAAAAACAGACAATGGAAGAGAGTTCCAGAGTTTACCAGTGTAGGTGATGAAAGAGTGAAGATACTGGTTAACTCTTGCATTAGAAAGATGGACAGAATGGGGATGAGAAGAAGTAGAAAGTCTTGTGCAGCAAGGCCGCGGGAGGGGTGGAGGCATGCAGTTAGCAAGTTCAGAAGAACAATCAGCATGAAAATAGCAGTAGAAAAGAGATAAAGATGCAACATTGCGTCGGTGACTTAAAGAATCAAGACAGTAAGTTAGAGGAGGAGAGATGATGAGACGAAAAGCTTTAGACTCCACCCTGTTTAAAAGAGCTGTGTGAGTTGAACCCTCCCAGACATGAGAACCATACTCCATACATGGGCAGATAAGGCCCCTGTACAGAGCAAGCAGCTGGGAGGGAGAGAAAAACGGACGCAGACGCCATACGACACCAAACTTCTTGGAAGCTGATTTAGCAAGAGTAGAGATATGAAATTGCCAGTTTAGATTAGAGTAGTTATCTGGAAGGTTATGTCGAGTAGATAGTTGTAGAAATTGAGTTTTTGAGGCTTTGAACAGAACCAGGTTTGCTCTGCCCAATCAGAAGTTAGGCGTCCTATAGCATCTCGCCTTGAGTCATTTAATTCTTGTTGGGTTGGGCGTCTGTTGTACGACGTTGAAAAATGCAAGGTGGTATCATCAGCATAGGAGTGGATAGGGCATTGACTCAGATTTAGGAGATCATTGATGAATAATAGAAAGAGAGTGGGTGATAGAACAGAACCCTGAGGAACACCACTGTTGATAGTTTTAGGGGAAGAACAGTGACCGTCCACTACAGCAGCAATAGAACAGTCAGAAAGGAAACTGGAGATGAAGGTACAGAGAGAAGGATAGAATCAGTAGGAGGGTAGTTTAGAAATTAAAGATTTATGCCGACAGCAAATCTTTCACCGAAGTCCCTAAAAGAGGATGACCAAGATTCAATTAGGAAAGCAAGAAGTTCTACCAATCAACTTGAGGTAAAACATCTACCATTGCCGGCAGAAAAAGCCTCAATACTTCTTAGGGGACACAGAGAGCCGTAAGTGTATAAAAACATGTGTATATCATGACAAGACAGCAGGTTCAACTTCCGTAACTTCCTATGGTTGAAGAGGAAGAATTCACTAACAGCTAAGAGTAAGGTGGACATGTTTAGTTAGGTTACATTTCTTACTACGGCAGAAAGGTTACCAGAATTATTTAAATTCAGCTGGCCGGAGGAGGGAGGTCAGAAAAAATTATTTATGAAGACATTAATTTTTCTGGTGTTTTTCGATGTGGTTCAATTAATTTTGTCATTCATTATACTGAAAATATCTCATTCTGATGCTCTTACACTATGAAAAAAATAAATAAACTTTCCCACAGGTCCCCCAAAAAATACTTTGCCCCAGAAATTAACCCCAAAATCAGTTGAATCACATCAAAACACAAGAAAAAAAACTCATTATCCTTCAAAAATGACATGAGAACCTTTCTGCAAATGAACCAAACTTAGCTGATTATCTCCTTAGTTGGTTATTAAACTGACTTAATTAATAAGGTTCTTAACCGCTTAACTAAGAAACGAGTGCCGTGAGGTTAGGTTAAGTTAGGTTATATAACATTATGGAGGTGAAGGCTCTTCTGCCATGGCCATCCCTTGTAGCGAGGTTAGGTTAGGTTAGATAAGGTGATACAAACTATAGGTAGATTGATAGATAGTTAAGAGACTGTACTTGTCACTTAGGAGAGTGTAGTGTACGTAGCAAGACAATGTAAATACTTGAGGTAATCAAAATAATCTATACTCAAAAATCTAGTTATTCACCAATATATATGAATACAATTAAATATTACTATAACCAGTGCGTTCTCTCCTCACATATGAATACATGTATACAGCTGAATAAGAACCACGTTCAAACGCCATTAAAATACGGAACCAACACACACACATCAGAAAGTCAAATAATTCCCTCAATATTCTGCTTAAAACAATTATCCTTTCCTGTTTAGTAATATGGATTCATAATACACAAGAAATATAATACATAAGCATAGACTCGGCAGGAAAATGTTGATGCCGTAAGAATATTAGGTATGTATATACTGTAAACATTATATGTTACCTAATATCTGGCATGAATAATTAATAAATAAATTAATAAATCTTAAGAACAGGGACTACACGCTAAGCTGACCTAAATGTTGGTTATACGTATTATATTTACTATCATTAATACGTCTATGAATATTTTCCGAGTGCCGTTTCCTTACTTTATTAAATTTCCCTCCAATAGTTCGGAAAATATATCTTTTTTTAAATTAAATCTAACTTTGCCAAACCTAAAAACTAATAATCAAATTAAACCTTTGTTAAATTTTCCTCTGATGACTCGGAATTTTTATTTTTTTAATTAAATCTAACTTTCCCAAGCCTAAAAATTAATAATCAAATCCAACCTTTTCTAACCTAACTTTTGACCCCTTACCCTCCTCCATTAAAGCAAAACACTGGTCACCTAACAACACTCTTCCACAATATACATTTTTTACTTTAAATAAATAAATAATCTTCCCCAACCTAACTTAACCTAACCAAAGTTATAAATGAATTCTGTACCCCTAACTCCTTGTCCATAACCTACCTAACTGAACCTAACTTTGCTCAGTTAATAGTTACATGCAATTTAACATCAACATTAAAATATTCACATTATTATGGTTAGTATGTTAAGAAATGACATACACACACATACACACACATAAACACACACACACATAAATACACACACACACACACACATAAACACATATACATACACATATACACAATCTTTATCATTATCATTATGACAAAATATTCCTCACGTGAAAGATATTATAAATGAAAACTAAGTAAGATAAGGAAAATTTAGGTCAGGTCAAATGGGTGGGTCATGTTAATAAAATTGACCCCAAATGTATTAATATCATGTTAGTAATACGACCACAAATATTCCTTACGTGTAGAATATCATAAATAAGAAGAAAAATAATAAAAATTACCCTATTTTCACATCTAACATAATCTCACTTGATAGACCTACCACACCTATTAACCACACTCCACATTACATTTCCTACATCCACCATTACTTATATACAATAATAAACAAATAATACACCATAAATAAGTATAAAATGACTTAGAATAGTAATAAAAACACCTAAATACGAGTACCTAACCTGAACCAAATCGTAACATTAACTCCACCTATAACTACAACTCTAAACTAATATATCTACACCAACACACACACCTTAACATCATAAATAAACCACAAAAATACCTAAATAAGCCGTAAAAACATATATAATAACTCAAAAAAACAATGCAAGCTACAACAATTGTCTAACTAAAACATATTTACCTAAAACTCCAACCACGTTCCTAACTCAACCCGAACTACGGTAACTACAGCAGCATGTGGACTCATACTTACTTGTTATGTAGTTATGTAGTCTCCTGGGTGGCTGAAGGCTGTAGAATTAACACCAAAATAAGAATAGCTAACAGCAGAAGTTCACTGTTGAAAAGTTGGAGACGGTCTGAGTGGACGAGATTTTCATTTACTCTTGTCTCTTACATTAAACCAAAACAATGTAATTTATATCACTTATAATGCTATTTAAGTAATAATTATAACCTAGTTTATAGAGAAATAATTACTATAGACCTACGTTAAGTCTCCGATATATATAGCGTAGGTTATGTTAGGGCAGATGTAGTATAATTTCTACCTTAGCCCCCCCTTTACTCCCTTAATATGCTATTTTTCTACTTATTTAAAGGTTATTCATAGTTATAAGATGATTATTTTATGGTTTTGGTATATATAAGATGGTAAGATATTGAAATATTGTTATTATATTGCCTCTGTGAGTACCTACAATCTCTACCAGCTATGTATTTTTATCTATGTTATTTTTCTTCATCTCTGCTTGTTTTTCGAAGTTAAAATGGGTTATAATTGTGTATGAGTTAGTGGAATGATTTGTACTATTTGTTCATTGATGTTTTTGTCTCCTAATATTTTCTAATTCATGTATAATTCTACTATTTCATTATCATAGTTACAAATTTCACTTATTCATTAACAATTAAGCATTTTATATATTTTTACAGACCCATAAGTGTTCAGTACATAATATTTTTTGTTCTTGCATTACTCTCAACAATTAAGCCTTTATCTCTACTCTATGTCTTTAAACTATGAAAGAATACACTGCACATATCATATTTTAACCAATACTAAATTTGTACTCTAACATCTATATTATTTCTTCCCCATCCATCCCAACTCCAATATACTTCATAAATAAATACAATATTACACACTTCCACCCACACAACAATATTATTTTCAGTCTCTCATACTATCTGTAATATTTATGCTATTAGTTGTACCTAGGAGTTCTTGGTTACTATTGTTCAGCATTGCATTAACACAAGTACATATACACCACACTAACCTCACTTACTTTTATCTTATGACACTTATGACCTAACATATGAGGAAAGATTAAAAGAAATGCATTTAACAATTTTAACACTGAAAGAAAGAAGAGAAAGAGGTGACTTAATCACAATCTATAAATTGATGAACAACTTCGAGGAAACAGATAGAAACGACCTAATATTGAGAAGAAAAGGAGAGGCTACAAATTTGAGGGAACACAAGAAAAAATTGCAAAAAAAAATTTGCTTATAAAGATACAAAAAAGTACAGTTTTTCCAAAAGAAGTATAGATACTTGGAATGGACTGAAGGAAGGAAGAGGTGATAATGGGAAAGAATGTACATCAACTGAAGGAAAAACTAGACAAATCAGGCCCGTAGGCTTAGGGGGGTTATCTGGGTTACTCGTGACACCCAGCAGAGCAGCACCAAGGTTCGCCTAGACCTAGGTATCATAAAGTCTGATGAAGCTTAGCAGAGAAAAATGGATCCAGAATCCCTAAAGCCAATTAAACACACTCACAAGGTGTCCACCAGCTGCACTGCAGCAGCCAAAGCAGTTGCAATAACACATATGCAAGTGTGTCTGGGATTCCCCTAACCTAGGATAGATACTAGAAGGTAAGCCTGGTAACCAATAGGACCGGTACGCAAAACTCAATGATCGTTTTTCACTCTCTTCCGACAAAACCCCCGCCGTCGTCATGAGAAATGAGAGGAACACGAGGGGTATCAATACCACCAGAAGTCCATGCAGCTGGCAGAAGAGTTTACCCAAACATTAGAACGGCCAACATCAACAATAGTTACCCTGCTGGACACAATGAAGGCTGCGAATATTGAGAGAAACAGTTACATCCTGAAGTGTGTTCTAGAAGCCATCCTGTACTGCGGCGAACATGGTGACCGTGAACGGCTTGACCAATCAGGAAACCCAGGGAATGTACTGAGTCAGCTGAAACACTGCTGTATGTTCTTCCAGAACAGCCCCAAGAGGAATGGTCTGCTGTTTATATTATGTGCATAAGATCAGTGTATAAGATGTGTGACATCATTATACATTGTAGGTTTGAGAAGGGGCCAGCAGCAAACAGGCCACAAACACCCACAGCGGCGACCAAAGAATGCAGCCCAATGCATTACCCAAATCTACGGTGCGAACCAATATGAGTCAGAAAAGGCTTTCTTCACTCGCACTCCACATTCACTACGGTCCCTATCAACCTCAATTTGGCTGTTGACGTATACTCCAAGCTCCACACTAGACGCCTGGAATTGGAGTCCCCTACTTCTTGCCACTTTTGTAAAATTCCTAATCAGATGATCACTAAGTACTGTAAGAGCTGACTATAGCTTGATAAAATTAAACTGATCACTGGTGTTATTTTAAGTCTGTTATCCATTTTAAAAGGGAAAATATAAGCTCATTTCAGTTACATGAAATAGGCTTTCAGAGTGCCTAGAATGCAGGAAATGCATCCTTTATCCAATTTTTTTTCTGGGGGTGCATGCCCCCAGACCTCCCTAGTATGTGTTAATGCCTCCGGCATTCGCGCCATCAGGTCCACCATCAGCCCAAGTAACCCCACCCCACACCCCCCCCCCAAAGTTTACCCAGCCTACGGGCCTGCAACTATAGATATGGAGACAGGACCACACGAGTGTAGCTCAGGCTATGTATACAGGGCCGGTTTTAAGCCTATTTGACCAATTCAATGAAATTGAGCCCCGCACCGCAAGGGGGCCCCGCACACACGTGGGCTATAATGTAATATTAGGTTTGCTTAGGTTTCGTTACGTTTCGTTAGTTTTGGTTAGGTTTAGTTAGGTTGTTATGTTATGTTAATTTAGAAGCTATCAAATGTTTTCTATGACTAAAAGTAGGGGTTCTGTGAGGTGCAGACACCATTTCTCTTTTGTAGCACACAACATTCTGGTGAAGATGTAGAAATTTACCGAATAAAAATTGCTTTGTTAGCATAACATTCCCAGAGCTGCAGTTGAATAAGCCTAACCAAAACTAACCCAACCAAACCTAACTAAACCTAACCAAACCTAACTATAAAGTTAACGTAACCTAAAAAATAAAGTTCATATTTTTTTCTGAAATTCAGTGGCATAACTGTTTGAGGTGATCTGAACAAGTAACTGAGGTTGAATTTGCAGTTTATTATATAGGTAAGGAGATATCGACTGGGTCGTACTCCGAATCTTGTTTTGTGATTTTGAGATTCGTAAGACGACCCAGTCGATATCTCCTTACCTTTACAATGGACTGTAAATTCAACCTCAGAAACTTGTTCAGATCACCTCAAACAGTTATGCCGCTGAATTACAGAAAAAAATACGATTTTTTTTTGGTTAGGTAATGTTAGGTTTGCTTAGGTTTAGTTAGGTTGTTATGTTATGTTATGTTAATTTAGAAGCTATCAAATGTTTTCTATGACTAAAAGTAGGGGTTGTGTGAGGTGCAGACACCATTTCTTTTGTAGCACACAACATTCTGGTGAAAATGTAGAAATTTACCGAATAAAAATTGCTTTGTTAGCATAACCTTCCCAGAGCTGCAGTTGAAAAAAAAGTGATTAAATAATCCCCCAAAACTAAGTAACTATTGACCATATAGTTCTGCTAGGGTTAACTACACAGTGTTATTCCTCTCACCAAGAAGCTGCCATAGTTAGTTAGTTAGTTAGTTAATGCAAAAAGGTAAAAAGTATAGCAGAGATGATGGTTAGGTAAAGAGCAATTAACTATAGTCAAAAGATTAGATCAAATGAAGGATGTGTATTTGTTGTAGGAAGAAAATTATATTGTCTAAGTGGAAATGTGGTGATTATTTTAGAATATCATTAAGGCGGAGAGGTTGAGATAGATGAGTTAAGTGAGGGAAAGTTGTAGCTGGGACAGTAGTGTAACAAGGACTGAAAAGCAGAATGTAGGGTAGAGAAAGGAGGGTATTACAAGCTATACAAAGGGTCGGTGGGGAGTGTGTCATAAGATAAGAGTGAGTGAGGTTAGTGTGGCCAATACGTAATCGTGTAAGTGCAGTCTCCCATCATCTATTCTTTTCTCCTGGGTCTAACCAACCACTCACTACCCCTCAACAAGAAGCTGCCGTGAGACAGGATCAAACTACCAATCTTTAGGCTATGTGTCCCTCTTTTTATAGGAGAGAATATAGAGGAGAGGCTTCCTAGACCCCTTACAACCCCACTACAACCTTACCACCACATACCTAAATTAATGACTTGACGACCCTCTTATTACTCTCCTCTGCTGCCGCTGCAAAAACTATGTACCACCAGTATTGTACGACTGGTGTGGAGGTGTGTTGTAATACCTGTTCTAATACTTAACTGTTCTCATAACGATGTCCTTGTCACTCCTCTGCAACAAAGATAAATAAAATTGAAAAAACTAGTGGGTGAATTTTCTTTAATAAAAAGTCTCCAACAAGGAAACAGTCAATGTACTGTTTCTATTATCCATTCCTTCCCTTGGTAAGGTAAGATAAGGAAAATAAAACCACACGTGCTTTATAAGCTTGTTACGGACGGAATCTTTGGTGTTTTATAAGAAATGCTCAGAGCTTAAGTAAGTAAACATGATTGTACGAAGGATATTGTGCAACACAAAGCACATATCTCACCTGTACTCTTTGTAACCTTTGGTTAATACATATATATATACGTATACATATATACATCCCCGTTAAAACAGGTTAACCAAGACAAGGCATTTAGGGTTCAGGGAGACTTTATTCTCCCTTCCCCTCTGTGCCATATATTTTTGTAGGAGAGAATATAGAGGAGAGGCTTCCTAGACCCCTCGCTCCATCCCTTTTTGTCGCTTTTTACGATCCGCAGGGAACACGGTGGTATTCTTGCAGCCCCTACCATTATATATACCATTATATATATATATATATATATATATATATATATATATATATATATATATATATATATATATATATATATATATATATATACACACACTTATGGACAAGGCTTGGTGTGCTCTGTGCAAAATATATAGTTAACATTTCTCAAGTAACATTCAACATACATTAATATATATATATATATATATATATATATATATATATATATATATATATATATATATATATATATATATATTTTCATATATACTCTATATTTGTATAACCAATGCATGCCTCTTACTTAACCTACAGTGCTTGTAATATCAATATGTTTTCCAGACGCAGTAAGTCTCTAGCATAAGTAATAATTATAACAACATTATCCAAACTCATGTCTAAGATTGCATAACCCTAAGGAATACACTTTCAAAGGCATGGTAGCAAATTACCTTCAATTTATACTAAGATATAATAATAAACCTTGATAAACTAGGCATGAAAATGATTTATACTCAGGAAGTCATAGAAATAATGATGATCTTTGTATCTTCTGAACAAAATGTTACTATGAATGTATCTTAGTTGTTATGGAAAGAAACAGTTCATCAAATCAACACAGACTTGATGAATTATAAGAAGTCATTTAATACTTATTTTCTATTGTATTCACCCAAAGGAAATGAAAAGCAAGATTCTCCTCACTCAAAATTAATGAACATGTTAATTACTCAGGTACCAATTAGGAAGGACCTTAAAAAATAACTATGTCATTAATTAAACAGCTTAACAGACACACACCAAAGTGAAGAGGTGAGGTCAGATGAAGAAAGATATTATAAAAGGGAAATAAAATGAAATTACTCAAAGGAAATTAACTCAAATTATATAACCATTAAGAAGCCGATAAATAAAAGATGATATACTAAAAATAATAAAAAATAATAATAGACGGTTTATTTTAAGTATTATCAACCTGCCGTCCGTCTGGCAAGAAAAAGAAAAACACAAAATATTTCTACGATGAATGATTTCTAAAATATCATTAATACCAAATATTAATGGATTCAAACCAGCGTCAAAAAAACATAATTAAATAAATATAATAAGGTTGACAGCAGGTAGAAAGGCATAACCAATAGTGCCGAGTGGACTGGCCGGCAATATATATAATGTTATTTAATACACAAGAGAATATTTATATGGATTAATTTACCCGTACAATTTATTAATGTCAAAAATGATCATGAAAGTGTATGAAGAATGCCTTTGTAAGATTATTCAAATGTGTTGTAATGTATTAATCAGAAGTTATGGATTAGAATACACATTTTCATCACTAAAGTAAGACTAGAGTATTATTGATATGAACTAAATAATTGAAGTATTAATTCAAATAATCATCACCATTGATAAATTGATGTCAGTAATAGTACAAATCTGTGAAGAAAATAAGTGAGTTGTGAGAAGAAATTCTACTTATTTACATTAAAAAAAAAAATTGGAGAAAAAATTAAGGTTATGTTACTTAAGAAAAAATGGAGATACTTATAGTTGATATAAGTAATATTGAGGACAAATGCTACCTTTCTATAAGCATTCCCAAGGCCAGTGATTAATAGTATAATGTTAAGAATACCAGCCAGCAAGTACACACACACACACACACACACACACACACACACACACACACACACACACACACACTTCAAATAAGAAAATATATTAACAGCCTAATTTTACCTCATAGGAAAAATGAGGAAATTTCTTTATTTCCATTCTCATTTTCTTAAGTGTGTTTCAGTCATATTTATATTTTTTCCTCCCTTATGGAACAGTAATAACAATGCAGATTTTGTGCGTTAGTTTGTTGCATTAAAGATAACAAAATAAAGACAATATTTCTGTTATCTTTAGAGCCTGATATGATTCAAGATTCTTTTGACACTTACTACAAATATTATTACTCTAATATAATAATCAAACCCTTGGCAAATATATTGATATAATCTTATCTTACATTAATAAAAAGTACATTGAACAAATCTCGTAATAGTTACTGATTTAAATGCAACAATAAAATTACCGGTCATTAGTTTTTACGTAGCAAAACCATTTTTTCAGCCGCAAACTACCATTAATTAAAGTGAAAAAACAGGGAAATAAATAAATTAAATAAAACCATTAACTTAAACTTCATTCAACTTAGAAGACAGCCGTACCTTGACGGGTTAAACCATATATTAATTAAATCATAAAACAACCTAACTTAGTATGATAAATAAAGTTCTTGCATGCTATTAAAACCCAGAAAGAAGATTGCATACTATACCCTTAAGTGCATATAAAAAACACATGCAGTTATAGTAATAGTTTCTGAATCATAGTGAGTTAAGTTAAGGTTAAATGTATAATTATCGATCCGAGGTCACTATATTGTATCTCTGCGTATGGGTGAAGGAGGCACGTGTGTGATGGGTGCGGCAAAGGGAATGGAAGTGCTCTGCTGGGTGGGTGGATACTGTGTGTTGCCGGCAGGGGTGAGGGGGAGGTGGTGGTGGTGGTGGTGGCCTGAGACAAAGTTATCCTTGGAAGACCCCGAGACAGGGCGATCGGTCTCCCCAGTGCGGGATACATTGGCTGAGTGTTCCCTGTGCCGAGAGAGAGGTGCGGCTCCCAGTTGGAATGGTGAGGGGCATACACTACCTCTGTAAGCAAATAAATCATAGTTGTGGTAGGGTAGCGTGGTGCTAAGTGTGGTGGTGAGAAGGGGAAGCTGTTACGTTTAAAGTACAGTGCTTCAGCGAGTGTGCATAAGTGAAATAAAGACTCATGCTGGTACTTGTGTTTAGTATTTACTATAGCTTTCTCTTATAGATTATATAGGAAGACCAGTACTGCTGTGTGTGTGTGTGTGTGTGTGTGTGTGTGTGTGTGTGTGTGTGTGTGTGTGTGTGTTATAAAGGGCCTGAGCTACACTACACTAATGTTATTATTTAGTTGTAATAATTTAGTCATTCATTCACCATTTACTTATTAGTGTTTTATATTATATTTACTCTATTAAAAACCTTCAGAGGCAGGTTTAATTTCAATCTTTAATCAACATGCATTAAAATCATTGTTATTATTATTTCTTTGGTCCACATAACTTCCCAAATTAGGACTGCAAAGGTGTATCAAAATATAAAAAAAAAAAACAGTACACAATAATAATTTTACCCAACCCACATGCATGAAAAACAACATGAAAAGAAGTCAACTACATTCACAATACAAGATGATAGATAGATACCCCTCACTGATGTTATGATGCTGATTAATAAGGTAAAGAATAGATGTCTCCCTTTTCCAACACCCAGCAACACCACAACACTTTACTGGTACAAACTACACCACCAATTAGTAGTAGTATTAATACCTCCCATACACCACTATTTCATTAACCTTCTCACCTTCCTGGATCACTCGTTACCTGGGAGACAAGGTGAAGTTTGGACTCAATCTCGGTGAGGTCGGAAGTGTTACGTCAGAATCAAACTCGAGCCGCCTCTCTATCCTAGTAAGTCTTTGTTTAATTTTCTGCTGTGTGCTGGAGTACTCTGCTAATAGCCGTGCCAAGCGGGTGTTCAGAGTGTCTGTCGCGGCGTCTGTACAAAGGGAGAAAAGGAATATATCTTATCAAATATTACTTCACTACTATACCTAGAAAATAGTTATAGATGGTCTTATATGTATACATTTTTCATACCATATTTCAAGGACTGACAGCTATATGTTTATTTTTTTGTCTTATATGTTAAAAATACTTACCGAGGCGATTTGCTTTCTCGGATAGAGTTTCCTGTTGTTCCTGCGCTGCCTTGAGTCCTTCTTCATCCAGTAAGCCATCCTTCATTAGCAGCTGACGGCCTCGCTCCATCAATGATTTCTTGGCTTCCGGGTACTGGAAAAGAGATGAAAAAGATAACCTACAATAAAAAATAAATTAAAATAAATGAATACTATAAGAAAGCTTGCCATAGGAGAAACAATGAAGACATGACGTATTTAATGATTACTGATTGAAACGAGTCATTCTGTCCCTTAGAGATTAATGCAGATTTGGACAGTTTTGTAAAGTAAAAATAACTATTATGCTGGTCTCCTACAACAAATATCCATAGAGATGACTCCCTCTAAATATAACCCATACAACAGGTCACACTAATTTACTTTCCCTATCTATAATTGCTACTTAATTACACCTTACTTAACATATTAATGGAGGGAGAGACATGACAAGTGAACGATAAGGAACTGAAGGTATTCCTATTTTTTTCCCTTCATTCCTTCCACCTTTTTGAGTCTCACCTCTGTCAGGGCATCCCAGAGGTCGTTCTTGGAGAGACAGAAGAGGTCAGAGTACCCAACACTCCTCACGTTAGCTGTTCTTCGGTTCCCAGTCTTGTTCCCGGCTATGTTCAAGATAGACACCTGAGAAAGAGAATAATAATAATAATAATAATAATAATAATAGTAATAATAATAATAATCTATCTATCTATATTTATAGCTTGTGGTGAAAGCTGTAATAATAAAATCTAATAGGGACAGAGTGAGGGGTCCGGGAAGCCCTTCTCTGTATTCTCTTCTATGAAACGCATGACGCAGAGGAAGAAAGGAGAATAAAGTCACATTAAACCTTATATACCTTGCCTTTACCTGTATTTACGGGTACATCAATCGGGTATCAGCTAGTTATATATATTTTTTTGACATGAAAAGGGTACTGGCTAAGGGACAACAAAAATACACACTAAAAAAAAAAAATCCCGCTTATCGCCAGACCCTGTAAAGGCTTATAACACCTTTGAAAGTAAAGTAGACATGTATAAGGTGTATTTAGGGTTCAGGGAGAAGCTAACCTCACATATGCATCTACATGTTCTTATTGTAGGAAGAAACACGACAAGAGGGGCTACCCGGCCACCTCCCTCACCACACCTTACCTCTCCAAACACACTTCCAGCCCCTAGAGTAGCATACACAGTCTTGCCGTCATCTGCCACCACTGACAGCTTCCCTCGCTTCACTATGTACATCTCCTTACCAACATCACCTTTCCGACACACAAAGTCACCCGGGCTGAACACCTGAAATGAAGGAAGAAGGTGAGACAAGATGAAGAGGATGAAAGATGATGAAACAAGATGAAAAGGAAGGAAGGAGGTGAAATAAGACGAAAACTTTATATATCATTTCTAGCTACAACATTTTCCATGAAGTTAGGTGTTTTGTATTCCATTGTAAATATTTTACAATCTATAGAGAACCGTAAAAATATAAATAATTAAGTTCTTTTAATACCGAGCTTATTTAATGCATTTTTTTTACCTTTTAACAATTCATGAAAAACCGACAAAAGATGAATAATGAAGCTCTTTTAATAGCGAGCTTATTTAATGCCTGACCTGCAGCTTGAGTTTAAGTACCAGCTCGACTAACAAGCCCGGCTCACAGTCCTGGAAGATCCGGACTTGTTTCAAGGTGTCAAGGTGAACGTGGATGGCTATCTCTGCCTTGAGTTTATCTGGTAAAGACTTGAGTACCTGAGAGGAGACACGAGAGAGAGCAAATTCAATATAATACAAATATACATGACTATAATAATTGTAATGATAATAATAATCTAATTCAATGCAACATAACATGAAATATATCTATACAACTTTAGTTTGGTGGTATATGGAGGATATAATTATTTAAGAGGTTTTAGTGAGTTATACTTGGGTGTGGAATAAAAGTTATATATTAAAACATTGCTATACATATAAGAAGGTATTACACACACACACATACTCACCCCTTCTTCATCTAATGACTGCTTGTTGCTCCATAAATAATCAAACCATTTAATAACTCTTGTCTCTAAGTCTTTGGACACCTTACGAAACTCCATATATTGTTTCACTCCGTCCATTCGGTTCTGAAACATAAATATTAACCTCAGTATACTTACTTAAACATATTTTCCTTATTTACAGTATTAAGTCAATTTCGTACCATTCTTTTCAGTGTCTCAGGAAAAGGTACCATTATTTCCCTTCAGTTTATTTATCTAAACATTTTTTGCATAATTACAGTACTAAGTCAAGCATGTACCATTCATTTCAGTGTCTTAGGATAAGGTACAAAGGAAGAACAGACCTAACGAGGCTGTCCGTTTAACTACACTACTACTATAATATATTTACTCCACTCACCTGGAATTCTGCTCTCGCTGCATTCATATTGGTAATCATGGATCCCACATTACCCACGATGGTAGCAAAGATTAACACACCCACGAGGAAGTCCACTACTACAAATAGGTATTCCACATCCTTTTCGGGCTGAGGTGTTTCTCCAATGGTGGTGAGGGTGAGAGTGGACCAGTAGAAGCTGTGACACCAGAGTTATAGCATTAAAGAATTGTAAGTGTTAGGTGCACAGGAGCTGCCTTGTGTAGGAACTGCCTCGTGTAGGTCATCAAGTGGCCTCTTGCAGTCTCCTCATTTCTTATGTTCTTATGTTCTTATGTTAACTGGACTTTTGCAGCCTCCTTATTTTCTTATAAATATAAACTCATACCACTTAAACCTCATAGTCTAATGTATAATGACAAGGGAAATGAGGAGGAAGAAAAGAAGGAGAAAGAGAAAATCAAGGAATTATCACTGAATCACGATATCAAAACTTTTTTAATGAAACGTAGAGTAAAGTTATGAAAAGTAAACACACTTATAAGTAAATATAGTTCAAGGAAGGTGAGTGAGGATGAAACAGTGTGGGAGAGCGATAAAAAAAAAAGTGACAAATGGCTGAAGTATTATATGTTTCTAGTACAAAATGAAGAGAGAAAGGGAGGGAGGGAGGGAGGCTGTGTTGTTTTCTTCTCTCTCTCTCTCTCTCTCTCTCTCTCTCTCTCTCTTATTAACAGGTATAGGCACAGTAAATTACCTGTAAATATACTGATGTGAGAAGGTCCTGTGTTCCTCTATAGTAATATTCTTATACACCCAGCCGTCCGTACCAAATCCAATGGCGTACGAGATGGCGAAGTAGAAACAAGCGTTCCAATGTATTATAATAAGAATATAAAGCACAACCTTGCATATCCTGAAGGCGTTGGGGAAGTTAGTGCGAGTCTCTGTCTTGTTGAAGAACTCCCCCATACGAGGGAACCTGTGGAACGAGGAGGAAAGGGAAGATGTAAACCTAACTTAATGCTACTACGCCATGTTGACATAGAGGAGGTGGAAGAGGATAACTTTCTCATCTCTCTCTCTCTCTCTCTCTCTCTCTCTCTCTCTCTCTCTCTCTCTCTCTCTCTCTCTCTCTCTCTCACCTGAGTAACCTGTTGATCCTAATTAGCACGGGGCCAGGTACGTGTTCGTCCACCCCTGTGCCCGTCACTAAATATAACAGGTCCATGGGCAGGATGGAAGCCACATCCTGCTTGAAGATCCAAGACTTCACGTAGTTCCTTCTAAGCTTAGTAGGTTCCTTCACCATAAGGCCCTGCTCCAAGTAACCTGAAGGAGGGGCGAAGGAGGAGGATAGGGTGAAGGAAGGAAGGAAGATAATAATATAGAATAATGGAGAAAGGGAGAACATTTTTTTTTTGTTTATCTACAGCTTAGTGCAAGTAATTAATAAGAATGTCTAAACGAAAGAAGCTATGAGTGAATGAATATATAACAGA
>JAPQNM010000036.1:3721868-3726868 GCA_029783475.1 Metacarcinus magister
TATCAAAAGTCTGACCAAGTTACGCTATTTACGCACACCGCCTGTTCGTTGCCTCTGTACGCACACACACGCACACACGTACACACTCACGGAGCACCATTTTCTTTTTTCACATAAGTCCTGGAATTTCTTGAACACTTGAAATATATTGTATCAAATTTCAATCTTTTTTTTCGTTTGGTTTTTTCAATGTATAAAAAAGATATCATGTGTTTTGTCATTATTTCTTCACTTTTGTTGAAATATATTGTCTGTTAACACACACGCACACGCGCACACACACACCCACACACACACACACACACACACACACCCACACACACACACACACACCCACACACACACACACTATCTCTTCCATCTCATACATACACGCCACACCACACATCTCGATAAATCGCACACCTGAACACACACACACACACACACACACACACACACACACACACACACACACACACACACACACACACACACACACACACACACATTCTTCCCACGCCCTCACATCACATAATCATCACCACTAATGATGCAAGTAATTAGCCTCAAGGTGCATTTAAGCCCTCCATCCACCTTTCCTCCCCCTTCCCTTCCCTTAATTCACGTCGTCTCGAGGGAATAGAATCTGCAGGGCGGGGGCTGCGGGAGAGACTTTGACAACAGGAACAAGACCACCACCGTTCAGTTTTATCCTTGACGCCCGTGGGATTCAAGACTTTTTTCTTTTGTTTTTCTTTTTTTTTAAGGCACATGTCTCGAAGATAAAGATTAAAGATTGACTTGGCATGAAAACGTCCTACACAGCGTTACGTCATGAGAGAGAGAGTGAGAGGGAGTATAGTTTAGATTAGGTTAGGTTAGATTGGGTTGGGTTAGGTTAGGTTAGGTTAGGTTAGGTTAGGTTAGGTTAGGTTAGGTTAGGTTAGGTTAGGTTAGGTTAGGTTCTCCTCTCGTCTCAAGGCTTGCATCGCTGAGGAGGTATTAGTACAAGACGTGTTGGGGGTGGGGGTGGGGGTGCAGTGTGTTTCTCTGAGGTGCTACACGTGTGTTTCGCCGCACTGAAACCTTATCGTCCTCTTGACACTATGATCAACACACAACTACAACGTCTTGTCTCCCCGGCGTCGCTACAGCTGGCTCCCCCATCGACGGGCTGTGAGATGGCGGCCACCCAATACTCACCATCTGGCGTGTGTGTGTGTGTGTGTGTATGTGTGTGTGTGTTTGTGTGTGTGTGTGTGTGTGTGTGTGTGTGTGTGTGTGTGTGTGTGTGTGTATGTGTGTGTGTTTGTGTGTGGGCGGGCGGGCGTGTATACAAGTGAGGTGAGGCAGTATGCTTGTATAATGCAAGCACATCAACTATGCCTGAGAGCTGGTGACTTGCCGCGGTTCCAACACCTGACGCTAACATTGTCTTCCTTTATTCAAGCACACCAGAGCCTTCCTGAGGTGTGTACATGTGGACGAGAATCACTAATACGACAGCAGGACCTCAACCTGCCTTCACACCTTCCACCGTCACCACCTGTGTGTGTTATTAGAGATGAACACAACGGTAATACAGACCGATGTATAAACACGCAATGCCTATCATCTCAGCCTCACGCCTGACACCTCTGTAAACACGCAATGCCAGCCTCCCTGACACACCATGCACCTCTGTAAACACGCAATACAGTGTCACGCCTCGGCACCTCTGTAAATACGTGTGCCAGGGTGACAGTAGCAGCCCCGTCCTCACCCGGCACTCTAACTACCAATTAAGTAGTTAGTGTTTCAACGAAGTCTATTAAATACACACAAACACACACTCCAAGATCATAGTGGGTTTACATTACTTTACAATACAGTCATACAAACATACACATCTTATACTCAATACTATAACATAATTGACTGAACTTGCATCCACATCTATCCACAAAGACTTTCTGAAAGGTGTATTTAGCATATAAAATCGACACTGATCCACACTATAGTCCAGTTTTCGCTACACTTAGGCACGTTTTCTAGTCCACTTCACTTAGCGAGTGTTCTCAAGTGTTCTTTTGTTTGCCTATGAATTAAAAAAAACAAAAAAACATCACCCTCCCACCCCCCCCCCAACACACACACACGCAACATCCACACCGAGTTCAGAATCCCGGCGTTCCTAAACACACTAGAATCCACGCAACAATCCACACACAGATTCCTCGATCCACGCGCTCAAACTCTTCTTGTTGAGAGCCTCGCGGGCAAGACTCGAAGTGGCTCCCGTGGCTTCAAGTCTACGCCCGCCTCTCCCTTCCTACGCAGGGCTCGAGGGCGGGACTTGGGTGGAGTTAGGACGGGTGGAGGGAGGGAGGAGCACTGGGCGGCGGGTGGAGAGACGGAGAAGAGGGTGGAGGCGGCCTGACCAAGCACCATCGGACGACCCAAGTGAGGTGAGCCGTGCGTTGCCGGCCACCAGAGGGCAGGGGGAGAGGAGGAGGAGGAGGAGGAGGAGGAGGAGGAGGAGGAGGAGGAGGAGGAGAGGAGGAGGAGGAGAGGGAGAGAAAGGGAGGCTCAATTTTGTCACTTGAAACGTAAGGAATTAAAAAAAAAAAAGGTCTATTTAATTAAGAAACAGAATTTGAACACCGATTGAAACGCTGAATCCAAGAAAAAAAAATTTGCAACCTGATTCCACAAAGAAATTATAAAAAAATGTTCTATAAAACTTGCACTTTGCTTGATTTCATCAGCTAAAGGAACGAACGATCTTGCAGCCATTCTTTTAGGCTTCACCTCTTTAAGAATATTGTAACGAGAGAGAGAGAGAGAGAGAGAGAGAGAGAGAGAGAGAGAGAGAGAGAGAGAGAGAGAGAGAGAGAGAGAGAGAGAAGCAATAAATCTAAATCACATGCTTTATCGCATTTCTATTGTCCATTTTTCTATCTTATTCATTCTCTTTTCTTAACTTTTCTTATTCCATAATTCTTTTCACAAGTTTCTCTCTCTCTCTCTCTCTCTCTCTCTCTCTCTCTCTCTCTCTCTCTCTCTCTCTCTCTCTCTCTCTCTCTCTCTCTCTCTCTCTCTCTCTCTCTCTCTCTCTCTCTCTCAGCTTTCTGCGAGGAAGGCAAGAGTCCTCATCTCTCACAACCATTGTTCCTACAAGAGGAGGAGGAGGAGGAGGAGGAGGAGGAGGAGGAGGAGGACATATGAAGTGGTCTGGTCAGCTGCCTCTAACAGGTGACCACTGCAGACTCTCTCTCTCTCTCTCTTTCTCTCTCTCTCTCTCTCTCTCTCTCTCTCTCTCTCTCTCTCTCTCTCTCTCTCTCTCTCTCTCTCTCTCTCTCTCTCTCTCTCTCTCTCTCTCTCTCTCTCTCTTTCACAAGCCATAAACCCGAACTCATTATATAATCTATATTCCCTCCCGCCCCTCCCTTCTCTCCCTCCCTTCCTCCCTTCCCTCCCTCCCTCCCTCCCTCCCTCCCTTCCCTCCCTCCCTTCCGTGACCTGCATAATGGCAATAATGATCAGAAGGGGATTTAGCAAAGGGGGGCGGGAGGGGGAGGAGGAGGAGGAGGAGGAGGAGGAGGAGGAGGAGGAGGAGGAGGAGGAGGAGGAGGAGGAGGAGGGGAATTCGACAGCAAAAAGGGAGAGGAGGGAGGAAGGAATAAGGGGAGGAGAGGGAGAGAGAGAGAGAGAGAGAGAGAGAGAGAGAGAGAGAGAGAGAGAGAGAGAGAGAGAGAGAGAGAGAGAGAGAGGTGGAGAGATGGAGTAACAGGTGGCTTTTACCTGCAAGGAGGAAAACTTTCAGGTGAAGAGATACGACAGTAATTAACGACCACACCCTAATGCTACTCTACTTACATCACTCTTTACCTACCTGTATATCACCTGTATGTTCACCTTTTTCTCCTAATAATAATAACCTAATTGCTTTCTCACCTGAACCTACCTGTATATCACCTGTATGTTCACCCTTTTTAACTAATAATAATAACCTAATTGTTTTCTCACCTGAACCTACCTGTATATCACCTGTATGTTCACCCTTTTCTCCTACTAATAATAACCTAATTGTCTTTTTTCACCCTTTCCTTACCTATATATTAACTATTTTATAATTTTCTTCTATCATTTATAACCTAACTGCTTTTTGCATCCTTTATTTACCTGTTTATTACCTGTATTTCCATCCTTTTTCACTACTAATCATAACCTAATTGCTTTTTCACCTTTAATTTACCTGTTTATTACCTGTAATTTCATCCTTTTCTACTACTAATCATAACCTAATAGTATTTTTTGTATACTATGTCCCTAATTCTGCATGTACCCGAGTGCCATTATGTCCCTAAGAGCCCCTTGGCATCCCTGTTTTCCCCTATCATACCTAACCTAATTGTTTTTTTATTATGTCCCTAGTTTTGCATGTCCCCGAGTGGTCCTGTGTCCTTGAGTACCCGTGGAGTCCCTGGCAGTATCGAAGGTTGTGTTGCCTGTTCCCTGGTCCATCCTCGCGCTAGACTATTAGCTGATCGATACATTATTAGAACAAGCATGTCAGGGGCGGCGGCGGCGGCGGAGGAGGAGGAGGAGGAGGAGGAGGAGGAGGAGGAGGAGGAGGAGGAGGAGGAGGAGGAGGAGGAGGAGGAGGAGGAGGAGGAGGAGGAGGAGGAGGAGAGGTATTAAGGATGGAGACAAGAGCTGTTCAAAGGCTGTCAGTCTCTTAAGATCTTGATTAAAGCTGGGAAGGAGGAGTTGTGGTGAAGGAGGAGGAGGAGGAGGAGGAGGAGGAGGAGGATGGGCTAAGGGTGTGATGGGAGGTCAGTGTCACACCGATAAACTCCTCTTAGTGTCTTGTACCACTCTCTCTCTCTCTCTCTCTCTCTCTCTCTCTCTCTCTCTCTCTCTCTCTCTCTCTCTCTCTCTCTCTCTCTCTCTCTCTCTCTCTCTCTCTCTCTCTCTCTCATTCGCAACTACATGTATTTTGAAGCTGTTCTTTCTTACGCCTTTATCACTGTTAT